>JAOVYW010056027.1:8561-23179 GCA_025775045.1 Hiodon tergisus | reverse complement strand
CCCCAGTGGCTACTGCTGCCACTGCCGCTCCGGTTTCTATGGCAATGGCAAGCAGTGTTTGGCTGAAGGTGAGGTGCAGCCCGCCCCCCACCCTATCATCCCCTCCCAAAGCCTTTTCTGCTGTCCGTCTCCTACAAAGTGTTTTCCTTAGAGTGTCTGTTTCTGTGGTCTTCCATGGCTATGAAAAAAACCTTGGGCGCATACGGGAGATGTTCAGGAGCGAGTGTTAACTCTCGGGCTTTGATTGACAGGCAAGCCCCAGCGGATGAACGGGAAGGTGAGTGGACGGGTTTTTGTGGGGGACAGCCGCACGCCATTGGAGTTCAACAACAACGACCTGCACTCCTACGTGGTGACCAACGATGGGCGGGCTTACGTGGCCATCAGCACCATCCCCCTCAGCCTGGGCCCATCCCTCCTGCCCCTGTCCTCCCTGGGCGGGGCCATCGGGTGGGCCTTCGCCCTCGAGCAGCCTGGCTTCCAAAATGGCTTTAGTATCATTGGTGAGAGTCTCTCTCTCCCTCACTCTAACCTCTCCTAATCTGCCTGGTGATGTGCAGAATGATTTAACCCCATTATCAGGAGCTTGGTGTTGGCTGGAACATTGTCTGTTTACATGTCTCACAGCGATGCAGACTCAACTCTTCCCAGATGTTTCTGTAACCTTGGCTCAGAAACCACTGAAAGAAATTCCATCTGGCCGTTTGTTTTTCCGGCATTTGTGCAATTTCATGCCATGAGTAACCTGGCCAGAATGTGCTGTGTGTGTACTGTGTGTCGTGTTGGTTGAGCCTGACCTTTGTGTTTTGGTGGTGTGTGTGTGTGTGTGTGTGTCAGTCTGACGACGCCCCCTCCTCGCACTGCAGGTGGGGAGTTTACACGCCAGGCAGAGGTTGTCTTCCAGCCTGGAAATGAGAGATTGACCATCAAGCAGCAGTTCCAGGGAATTGATGAGCATGACCATCTGGTGGTCAGCACCGAGCTGGAGGGGAGAGTGCCTGAGATCCCGCTGGGCGCCACTGTCCAGATCGACCCCTATTCTGAGATTTACCAATACAGCAGCAATCGTAAGATCCGCCATGGCTGCCCGAGCCAAAATGGCCCCTGTGGCTATATTCGTGTACACAAAAATGCTCAAAGCAAAGAATGAGTTTCTTTTATGTGACCTGCTTGCTGGTCGTGCTGAGAGGGAGGGCCTTGTGATGGGAAAATACCTCTCTGAGCTGCCTCTTGTCTGCAATCAGTGATCACCTCGTCCTCCACCCGGGACTACACCGTCAGCCTGGAAGATGGCAGCTCTCAGACCAGGAGCTACCAGTGGAGACAGACCGTGGGGTTCCAGGGTTGCTCACATGACGAGACCCAAAGGGCAACGCTCCCACCTCAGCAGCTCAGTGTGGACCAGATCTTCGTCATGTATGACTCCGTAAACCAGCTCATCCGCTACGCCATGAGCAACAAGATTGGCTCCGTCCATGGTAATGTTTAACGCAAGGACACCCTCCGCCGCCGCGGGTTTGGCTTGCCCGGTGTTGAGGCCAGCGCTGATGAAATCTGGCTTGGTGTTCAGGAGGGCAGCTGGAGGAAAACCCCTGCTTCACCGGCCGACACGGTTGTGACACCAACGCCGTCTGCAGGCCAGGCCAGGGCAGCCAGTTCGTGTGCGAGTGTAGCTCTGGCTTCACCGGAGACGGACGGGTGTGTTACGGTAAGGGGGACTGACCCACCAGGGGGCGCCATACAGCAGTCACGAAAGGAATGACACCGGGTGTTACAGAGGTGTTGAACACAGAGAATGGTGCCAGATGTTACGGAGATGTTGAGTAATGAGTATGCTCAAAGTAATGCTCTGAAACCGGTGTCTATAGCATCATCGAGCTGTGCTGTGCTGTGCTTGTGTGCTTGTCCCTCCCTCCCAGACATTGACGAATGCAGAGACCCCCAGATCTGCGGGCGCCACACATCCTGCAACAACCAGCCAGGCACCTTCCGATGCCAGTGTGACGATGGCTTCCAGTTTGCCAGTGATGGACAGACCTGTATAGGTGTGTGTGTGTGTGTGTGTGTGTATTGGTAGTCTGAGGCTTTGAATTAGACCTGCAAAGGGATTAAGCGTGTTTTTCTGTTTAAATCAGAGCTTTGGAATGTCATGCTTGCATTGTACCCAGATAAAATTGTCCTGGCTTATATATTTTTAAATAACTTGCCATGTCTGGTCTTTCTACAGAAATAGCCGTTTCTGTGATGGTTTTATCCTGCTCAATCAGCTGCAGGATGTTGCCGGTTTGAGTCCTCATTGTGGCCTGCCATTTTTGAGCCCCACCTAACATGTTGTTGCAGAGGTGGAGCGCCCGGTGGACCACTGCCAGGCTGGCAGCCATGACTGTGACATTCCCCAGCGGGCGCGATGTAGCTACGTCGGGGGCTCTTCTTACATTTGCTCCTGCCTGCAGGGCTTTGTGGGCGACGGCAGGGCCTGTCGGGGTAGGTTCAGGCGCCCGGGGGGTGGAATTATAGAAGGCTATCACCACAAGGTTAAGGTTATAATCATTATTAGTGATAACCTGCCCGGATAGACAGGATTTTAAAAGGTTTCCTGCTCCTACGTTTTTGGAGAGACCTCTGATCCTTCAGTTAAAACACTTTTAACGAGAACCGCCCACTGGCTAGATGATGCATGGTCGTTCTGTGTATCTCCACCTCCCCTTCTCGCCCTGCAACGGGTGGATTTCCTGTAGGCAAGTCTCTCGCCCTGCAACCGGTGCAATTAGGAAGCACACACAGGAACAGGAAGTATAACTCGGCTACGGACTGCATTGGCAATGTCTCCAGTCGCGATGGCTGGACTTGGCCGGCCACCAGCAAAGCTACACAACACTTCCCTCCATTCTCCTCCGACTCCTGTTCATTGTGCAGGAAGCCAAAGTGACTCCTGCAAGTTTATAAAACAAAAACAACAAATCATTGTTGTGAAACTCGGTTTTGTCATTTTCTAAATGATTCAAAAAGAGTATAAAAATATATTTATCTAAACAAGGTATAAAATGTTTGTTTTTAAGGAGGAAAAAAAACTAGTGTTTTAACTTTGGTTGAACAAGGTGTCCAAGAAGGTTTCACAGCAGTAGTTTGCAAAGCCTCCTTGGCCTGCCATTGGCTGGGCCTGCCATTGGCTGGGCCTGCCATTGGCTGGGCCTGCCATTGGCTGGGCCTGCCATTGGCTGGGCCTGCCATTGGCTGGGCCTGCCCAACTGCTCCTCTCACCGCTGCTCTCTCTCCTCTTCACGCACAGACACAGACGAGTGCCAGCAGGGCAGGTGCCACCAGGACGCCGTGTGCTACAACACACAGGGATCCTTCACCTGCCAGTGCAGGTCCGGTTTCCACGGCGATGGCTTCTACTGCTCCACAGGTGCTCCTCCCGCTCTGCGCCGTTTCAGGTGGCAGCTCTGCACGCCCCCTCTTTCTGCTGGGGAATGGGGGTTTGGGTGGCGCTGGGTGGTTTGGCTGGTGTCAGCAACAGCTGGTCGTAGGTTGTGCGTTCCTTCATCAGTAAATCCTCTTTGAGCCAGGAATAACCTGCACTGTGTTTGTGTTGCAGTCCTGTACTTATGCTCTTCGGGGCCAGCTGGACTGTCTTCCTTCCCAGGAATGCTAGGTGGGATTTGGGGAATTTTCATATGGCAGGCCTTGTGAACGAAGAGAGAAAATGGCGTTGATATAGAAGACCCTATTCTTGTTATTACAGAAAGCCTTGTAGCTAAGGGGCCTGCTTTTGCCCAAATTTAATCAGAATCGTTCTGGTTGCAAACACGTCATGTACGGGTTAGCCACAGTAGGCACGCTTTGCACGTGGGGCCTGATTCCTGGACCTGAAAAGAAGCTGTTTATCCCTGTCTGTTCTAAAGCAAAGTCGGAGGGCTGCTGGCCTTCAGGTTATTTTTCATTCCCATTTTGTACAGGCAGACTGTGTTGGCGATGGCTTGTTTTTTTAGCCTTGGGTGTAGAAACTGGGAAGGCCGACCAAGCTGGCCCTGGGGAGACCACTCGAAAACCGCCAGGTCTACGCTCCTCTCTCTGTATCAGTCACTGGGGGGAGGATGGCCTTGTCAGTCTGTGGAAAAACATGTCTCTCCTCGTTTCTCCTCGTCCCTCCAGAGCGCGAGAAGACGCGGTGCGAGCAGCACCGGGAGAGTGTCCTGGCCTCGACGGGCGTATTCGGCCCACGGGGCCCCCGTCCCGTGCCGGGCCGTTACGTGCCCACCTGCGACTCCCAGGGGAACTATGAGCCAATGCAATGCCACACCAGCGTGGGCCAGTGCTGGTGCGTGGACAGGAGCGGACTGGAGATTCCCGGCACCCGCACCGGACCCGGCAACCGGCCCATGTGTATGTGACCCGGTCTTTCTCCCTGAAGGCAACGCTGGGGTCTTGTGGTTGTGGTCTGACACCAGACGAGTTTCCCTGCCTTCCCCAACCACAGGTATGGAGCAGAATGTGGTGCCGCCGGCCGTGGGACCCACTACCAGGCCCGATGTGGACCCGCTGCCCCCAGGGACCCACCTTCTGTTCGCCCAGAGTGGGAAGATCGAGTACATCCCCCTGAACGGCTACGAGATGAAGAAGAGCGAGGCCAGGACCCTGCTGCATCTCCCCGTGAGTAACCCCAGCAACAGCGGGGCCACAGCGGGGCCAAAGCCAAAAACAAATGGGTGACTGTGAAACCAGCTCAACAGCCCTGGAGGGTAGGATTTCCCTGTCCCAGGACTGATGCCATCCCCTGGCAGGCACATACCCCAAGATCTTGATGCCCCTTGTTCCCTAACGTATGTCGCTTTGATGGCCCCGCCCCCTACCCCCACAGTAAGCCCCGCCTCTGGAAACCGCTGCTGCGAAGCGGAGTAACTACTCTGTATACCAGTCCGGTGTGGAGGAAGGGACAAACTTGGCCCTCACCAGTTTGTTCCAAACGGGATTCTCTGGAGTCACACACCAGTCAGCCCAGAGGATGTGATCAGCAGTGTTTTTTTCTGACTGGCTGTCACCTTGACCCTTCACCTTCCCTGATTGAGTCGCACCGTGTTATCCTCTGCGTGCATTTTGTGACTAACGCCTGGGGGGTCATGACCCAGAAGTACGTCTGTGCTGTCTGTTTATCCACAATGTGTTTATTCCTTTGAGAAGTTGCTTACATGCTTACAGCACCATGGCTATGTTCACCGAGGGCATGTGCTTTTAAACGCATCTGACGCTGAGTTTTACTGCTTGGTGTCTGGCCACCACCTCATTTGTAATGCTTGGCTCTGGCTGCCTCCCCTGGGGTGCGTAGGCTCATCCTCCCTGTTACGCCATCAGGGCCTCCTGGAGGTGCAGGGACATTCCTGGTCTCCGTAAAGCAGCTGAAGGGAAATATTTGTATGTTTGTATGACATAGTCATATTTGTATGACAGAGGCTGTGAGTAAAACCTAGTTTACAGTGACAGAACAAGTAGCCCCCCTGTGCTCCAACTAAGTGAAACATGAACACCTGGCTGTCCGTGTGAGCAGGATGTTAGGAAGCTGGAAAATAGCAGAAATCTCTCCTCATTCATCATTCATCATTCCCCTGGTTGGTGGTTCTACGTTGTATGCGGCGACTAATTTGAGTAAAGGGGATTGTGTTGGGGGCGGCACGGTGGTTGGCACTGCTGCCTAACAGCGCCAGGGGTCCCAGGTTCGGGTCCCGGCTCGGGGTGCCTGTCTGTGTGGAGTTTGCGAGTTCTCCCCGTGTCCGCGTGGGTTTCCTCCGAGCCCTCGCCAGTATAAGCGGTTTCGAAAGTGGATGGATGGGATAGTGTTGACTAGCTCTTTCATGCTAGCCTTTTCAGTCCAGTCCAGCCATGTGCACATGGTAATTTAATAAGGAACATTATGTGATTTATCTGGCTGCTCTCCTGTCCTCCTGTCCTGTTTTGTCACTTTTTTTGATGGTCTTTGTCACCGCACAGCGCCAGTGAGGCCTGTTGTGTAACATACCCTTTGTTAATGAAACCACATGTATCACGATGCTGCTCAACCTTACAACATCGTAATGAAAACAATTCGCATTCTGAAGAGGTTTTCTGTCGTAAGATGTTTTTATGTCCGATTCCTTTTTGCCACAGAACATGTTTGTTTGGATCTAATTTAATGTCTAGACAGTAGCGTAAACATCACCATCCCCCCAGCACAATGACCACACGGTATTCCGCAGCAAATGGAGTTTTCCGGGAATCACTTCTGAGCTTCTCTTATGCTGGCCAATCCCCAGGAAAAGGTGGCTATTGGAGTGGCCTTCGACTGTGTGGAGAAGATGGTGTACTGGACGGACATCACCGCTCCCTCAATTAGCAAGGCCAACCTGCTTGGGGGGGAGCCAATCGCAGTCATCAGAACAGGTAGGTCACAGGTCAAAGGTCAGACCAGGGCCGCTGCTGGTCCCTTTGATGTTTTCCGCTCTGTGCAGAAGTGAGCTTGGCCCAGCCCCCATATCTGTTCCCACAGACCTGGAAAGCCCTGAGGGCATCGCCATTGACCACCTGGGCCGCACCATGTTCTGGACCGATTCTATGCAGGACCGGATTGAGGTGGCTTCGCTGGACGGCAGTCAGAGGCATGTCCTGTTCGACACGGACCTGGTCAACCCCCGTGCCATCATCGCAGACCCAGCCCGCGGGTATGTGACTAGATCCCTCTCGTTTTCAGTTTCTTGCTGGCTATCTGGAGAAGCTTTGAAACCACGGGTGTCAGAATTGGAAGCCTGGGTCGTCGTTCCTGACGATTCCTTCCTGTGCCACGCCTCTGTTTGCGAGACACCACGAGGCCTCTGCGGTTTTATGAGTCTGGCTCAGGGCACAGCCAGCTGCGGCTGTCACCCATGGCGCCTGGGTGTTTGACTGTGGAGGTTTGGATAGTTTATCTGAACAGGTGTCCTTCTCCCACACCAGACGCCTCTACTGGGCTGACTGGAACCGAGATGCTCCCAAGATCGAGACCTCCTACATGGACGGGACCAACCGGAGAACCCTGGTGAAGGATGACCTGGGACTGCCCAACGGCCTGACTTATGACCCCCAGACCTCCATGCTGTGCTGGGCTGATGCTGGTGGGTTTCTCGTTGGGTGGAGCGAGCCACATCCAGTGGTCCTGTATAAATACCGCTTGTTCGTTGTTGCCCATAGAACCCTGACCTCAGAAAAAACTTGTCTGACCCGCAGGGACCCGCAAAGTGGAGTGCATAGATCCCACTCACGGCAGTCGCAGAAAGGTCCTGGAAGGGATCCAGTACCCTTTTGGCATGACCTCCTATGGGAGGAATATCTACTACACTGACTGGAGGAGGTAAGCCTCCCTGCATTGTATTATGCTTGCACAGTTGGGGATCTTTCTGAGATATAGAAATGTATTAAATGGGCACGTTGGGCGGCTACAAAGCCAAAAGCAACTCTAAGGCAACATTGCGCAGCCCCCTTATGGTGGTATCTTGGCATGGACAATACTGACATATCTGGGGTCAGCAGGGAATGCCTTAAAGTTCAATTGCAGGTCACTGTATCGAGAGCAGAAAACGGCCTTTAATCTGACAAACAAGTTTTTATCCAAAAGATCTTATACTTTATCGGATATTTAATGTGCTCCCTATCCACATCATACAAAGAAAGTTGGTTTGATTGCTGAGAAAACCATTACTGTGCTCTCGAGCAAAACGCCTCCCTTAGCAAGAACACTGTCTGTGCTGTTAATGGTGTTTGTGTGTGTGTGTCAGACCTGTAAAAGCCTGTACTAACCACAACAGCTGCCTGCAATTTTCCAGCCCTTCGGGGGTCCATCTGAAGTGGGGCGTGTCTGCTTTGTTTTTGTGTGTGAGTCACAAGGTGGACGCTGGGAAATCCCAGAGGATTATAGCGTGTGGTGCAGTTGGTTCTGTGATTAACACATTAGTTCAAATCCCAGCAGGCTCAACTCTTCACTGCTTCAGTAAAAATCAGCCTTCATACAGGGGAGCCCAAAACGTAGCTATAGCGTTCCAGGAACATTTTTAGGCAACTCTCTCTCTCTGCTACCTACTTCTGGTCCCCTCTAAGGGTGGGGCACGTCTGAAGCAGGAAGCGGTGTGTGTACTGACCCTGGATCATTGAATCTGCTGGACTGATAGCCCATAATGGACCCGTTTTGTTTTTGTGCTGCAGGGAAGCTGTGGTCTCTGTGGACCGCTCGTCGGGCCGGGAGACAGACGAGTTCCAACCCCAGAAACGATCCCGGCTGTATGGCATCACCACGGCCTACTCCCAGTGTCCTTCTGGTATGACTGCTGGTTCCAGGCTGAGGAGTTGTCACAGCGCGTGTTTAATGGCCTCTCGTGGCTTAGACTGAGCCCTATGAGCCGGATATCGCAGGTTTGGCTCCAGTCAATAATGGGCTAATCTTACGTCCTCAGCCTCCCTGTTTGAGGTGGCAGGATTGCCCTGTCAAAAAGCAATCTTAAGACAACTTGAAACCAAACAAAGCCTATTCCAATATAACTCGTCTTTAACTTGGTTTAATGGCACATTTCTTTACAGTAAAGCTGAAGGGGGAAATTGTGAATGAAAGACTGAAAGATGCGGGTGGGTGCACTCCTTAGTGGAAAAAATGATTGTGGAATTGTCTCTTCAGGGCGGAACTATTGCTCCGTGAACAACGGAGGCTGCACACACTTGTGTCTAGCGACCCCTGCTGGACGTTCATGTGTGTGTCCTGACAACGCAGTGGGCGTGTCTTGCGTGGAGAGGGGCACCGGGTATTGAGAAAGAAGAGAAGCAGTCAAGTGTTCCTCAACAGGGATCCTCGCCTTCCTACCAATCTCATTTCTGGAGCCGAAAGAAACACCTCCTGTCTTTATACTTACTTCATATGCCATTGAGCACCAGAAATGGATTGGCCATCATTTGTTTTTGTTATCTCACAACAAATGTTAATTGGTATGAATTCCTTAATCGGGTTATTGAATCACGTGATTATCATTATTATTTATGTAAATAATTACGAATATTATCTAAAATATTTTTCTGTGGTGCTCTCAAGTTAAAAATAAAGTCTCCGGAATTACTGTGAAGTTTATACAATAGCGAGATGTGGTGCTTACTGTGGGGCGTTAAGAAGTGAGACGTAGCCAGCACCGAGTAGTTAACAACCTTGTCTGCTGGATGTTGGAGTGTTGGAGATGTTTACATCAACAGCTACCAATAAAAAATAATTTTTTTAGAGGTTGGTATTATTTGTGGGGGAAAAAACAAATTACCAATATCGTCCTCACTAACCTAAAATATGTGTCGTTTTGATTTATTTTATTAACGGCACTATCCACGTTAAATATCTTGTGGGAAATCTATTACTGAAATAAAGGTGACATTTTATTTAAAGTTGACATTTTATTAAAAATAGATTTTATCCGATGTACGTTGTCAAATCTATATATGATATGATGCCGTAGTTGTACTTATTTAGAATTACCTCACGCAATTTTATTAAGACTGTTGGACAAAAAAACTTGTGACGCCTTCATTTTTCCGTAATTACTGCTGAAATCCACTATCATAGGGATCCATCTTGTGTCGGAATGAGGGCATTGCCGGCGCTGATTGCAGGAGCAGAGAGACGCAAGCGGACGCACGTCACATGCTGGCTGTTCTCACGTGTTTAGCTTGGCATCGACGGCGACGTTCTGTGGTGAAGTACCTAAGGAAAAAGATGGCTGTCGCTGGTTAACATTAAGAGTATTCTTCCCTTCCCTTCGCGAAACAAAACAATACGGCAATCCTTTGATTAATTAAACTATTATTATTGAACGTCATTATTGTAAAATTCTCTAAAATGAGAATTATGTTTTAGAATAATATTTAAGGCTGGCCATTAAATTAAAGTAAATGCAAATATATACTATACAAAAAATGTTTCAACATATTCCAAATGTATCACATTTATTTAGTATTCAAAGTAAAGATACGCTTTTTAAATAATTGATTTACAGTAACAACTGCATACAGGGATCGCATTTCCCATCAACGTTTCAGACCAATTTAGATTACTATTCCATAGTAGTTTCATAGTTAAACCACTAGATGTCACTTTGACAACATCAGACGAAGTATGTATTATTATACCATTCGCGATAGGCAGTACAGTATGTTGTTTCTTAGCGGTGCAGAAAAAATATAAACTAAAATTTCCCACAGTCCCGTGCCACCATAGCTATATTAAGAGGTCTGGCTCTTCGGTTATTTTGAACTAGAGGTTATTTCTATACGTGTTTCTAAAAGTCATTCAGCTCGCGGAAATGTACCTTCATGTAACGCGGAACTGAATCTAGATTTTTTTCAGTCTGGGGAAAAGCATGAAAGACGTTCTCATTATCTTGGGTAAATTCTTCATCCACAAATGTAAATGTATTAAAACGCAGCCTTTATTTACTGTCTTCAAGAAATAATTTGCATTATACTACAAATACCTGCTGTTTATGAAGAAGAAAACAGCAAAAAGACTTCTTAATTTTATTGATGCCTTAAAATTACTTGAAGCCCCTTAACCACTGTTTTGTCTTTTGGTTTTTTATTTTTATTTTATTTTTTAAAATCTTTTTCATTACTTTAATTTTTGTTGTTCTTAAAAAAAAAAAAAAAAAGACGTTCTCATTGAATTGGAGCGCTGAGCGGAAGTCCATTTTTGGAAACCGGCAGTAATATTTAGCGTGAGGCAGAAAGAGAGAAAAGCGGAGAATCTACCGGATTTAAACTTGGGTCGTGAGCTTTCCGACTCTTGTGACGCTGCACAAAACCGAGATTAAAAGCACTACGTACTGCGCATATAAATATATTTCCCATATATAATTAGGGTTCCGGTGTGTGTTTTTCTCTTGTTTGTGAATCTAAGTATATAAATTAATTTCATTGGATCAACCGTGCACAATGGACGGCACGTCATGAAGGAGAGGGGATTAGAAGGCGGGCAATGTGGTGGCCTGAGGGTATAGCACGGCCAGATCAGTTGTGCTGTCATACAGAGACCACAGGAAAACGCCCTTCTTTGCAGCTGTTGCGCTCCAGGATCACGCCTGCGTTACACAGCTGGTACAAGCAAGGCAGGCTAGTCATAACACCGGCCGTAAGTTCCCTTGTCCTCCTCCTCTGTCCCTGTGGGAGAGCTCAGGGAAAAAACTAATTTAAACTCATTCCAACTCGCTTCTTAATTGCTTAAGTTAAATTATCACCATTTTTGTAAATTATTATTATTATGCTTGGCTTACCATTACATTACATTGGTATAATGTTACACTTATACCAGTACAATATAAAAGTGGTACAATGTTACACTTTTACTCATTTGGGCCGCAGAAGCAACTCGGCACTTTACTTTGGGACAAGGGTGCCCCCTGTACAACTGCGGAGCTCCTCCATGGAGTCAAACAAAATTTGCCCACTTGCTACCCCCATAAACTGTAACTTTGTCTGTACACCTCACAATGGTCGACAGAATAAAATTATTGATTCAATTCTGTTGCGGTGGAACAGTGGATACAGAATGATACACGTTATTTGAGTTCACTTTCGGGCTTAAACATACAACCGCATTGTTTTGAAACTACATTGGTTTTTGAGCAAGAAAGACTTGCATGTTTGACAGCAGATCAAGTAAATACCTAAATTTGTTTTTACGAATTTTCAATATTTATGTAGAAGAGAGAAATTCTATTCCACTCCCGTTGAGTCAAAGTAATGACAAGCAATGTCGGTCAGCTGAGATAAGTCATCCAGCCAAATGTAACACAGAGTAACTGCTCAGGTCTTTTGCAGCTGTTTAATATCAAAAATATTTTATTGACACAAATTACAGAAACAGTTTTCGAAAAATATTCTTATTAGGGCAGAAGGCATTTTGAAACAGATGTCGTGATCTCTGGGTCTGACGTAGTCGAAATCAGTCACATTTTAATCCTGGCTAATATTTAATCAGTGTAAATTTACCGTACAACCATTGCCTGTCCCACAGCAAATTAAAGGGCCTTCAAATAGTTTTCTTGCAGCTTTTAAACATACATTTACAACAAATTTCACGTCTTTAAAATTAGACAATCCATGCAGTAGTAATTTGGCTATACTATTCAACTTCTGTAACAGACAAGGGCCCGGTCATTGACGAGAGCGAAGAACATCTTCAAGTAAACTTAAAATATGAATGCTCTAATCAACAATGTATTTCACATTCAAACCACTGGTTCAGGAATATAAAACCATAAGGATTAATTTTATGTCGGGTAAACACTCGGTTTTAATTGCCGCAATAGAAGTACCCCACTAATTTATATTATAATGGGTGATGAGGTATGCAGGATTTCTGTGCGACGCAAGGCTTCAACTCCGCCCCCGAGCAGCCCGTCTCGTTAATAAATAAAACTAAGTGGGGTTATACCCAATTTAACCATTGGTTTCAACAAATAGTATTTTGTGGGCGTCATTTCCTGTGATTTGAGCATTTTGAGAATTATTCTCTCGAAAGCGTATTGCTTGCAGGTAGCGACAGCTAACCCGGCACGATTCATGAGCAGGTACGTTAAAATTACATTCATAGTATTACATTAAAATAATTACATAAATATTCCTAACGTAAAAAATAAAATTCTTAACTTTACATACATCTTGCGTCTACGCTAGCTTGTGAGTGATGTAGTCAGCAAGCTGTAGTTAGTAATTGTATTGCGGTACCATTTACACAGTTGTTGTTGTTAGCCGTAAAGCCCAACTGGGTAGATGTAGTACTGTTGTATTTGATTTAGTTGATATGTAAAAAAACAAAAACTGTTTTATTCCTGCCTTGTACTGGTAGTCTATATTGTTAGCTACTATGTAGCTGCCAGTGTCTGTCGCTTCTGTCTGCTAGCTTGGTAGCTAACTAGCGAGATGGTTGATGGCTAGCTAACTAGATGCATATCAAGCTCACTAGCGGGTTTCCTTGCAAGCCCGAGGAAGTAGAATATATTATATGTTGTTTCAATACTGTAACAGATTAGCTAGATTGCTTAATAGCAATAGGTACTTAGGTCGTTGAAAGAATTCAACGTCATAAACTCAACCAGCATTTCCAGATATCGAGCTATGTAACAGTTCATTTTTCTAATGTAATTTTTCTTCTCATACAGGTATCTGACTAGTCTGTTTTGAAGCCAGCTGTTGTCACGTTTTTTTTTTGTTTTTTTTGTTTTTTAGTTGCAAGGAAAATGAGCAAGTACTTTGCGTCATCCCGCTACCGGACTCTTGGAGGACTTGGACTGCCATAACTCATTTTCGTTTATGTTAACGAAGAGCATTTTCCCACCTTCCCTGCCGAGCTCAGTCCGACATGGCTAGCCGGCACCTGGATAACCTGTCCCGAGCGTGGGATAAATACACTGACTGCAGGGTGCATGGAGCTGATCTACAGGTACGTGTCCCAAGAATGCTAGAGCTCCGAAGCCTCCCAAGTGTACGCCCGCACACATCTCCGAAATTGCGGTGTCCTGTGGACTAAACCAGGTAAATACGTAGTTGTATGGTACGATGACGATAATGTCAAATAATTATTTTAAGTAATGTCAAGGGACCGCCACCACCTTATGAATCACGATAATTTGTCTCGTCTGCTTAGACGGCGCGAAATGCGGAAATGTTGTGTTTTTGTTATTGGAAGTTCGAAAGCGGGACCGTTTGAATGGCGGGTAGTGGAAGATTCCGTCTCGATTTAAGTTAAATTAAATGTAATTGTACCGTTATTTTCCGCAAAAATAACCAATAGGGAACCTTGAAGTTTGAAAATGATAATCTTCGTTGCTTAAAAAAAGATCAAATCTCATCTTCGTCGTTAACATCCATTCACTTTTAGTCCAAATATTACGCCGCGAGCACAACAAACACGCAAAACCTAAACGACAATAAAGACTGTAGTAGCTAGCTACTACGCGTCAAGATTGCCCCATTTGTTAATTTCACTCAGTCATATTTGAATAGGGAGGAAAGGGAGCTGCAAAGTTACAATTACAAATTGATCGTGTGCTACTTCTTGCCCGGGTTTAATGTGATTGAAGGTTGCTAAATTGCCGCTTCAGTGTTCACATTTCCAAGCGCTGTCACGGTAGCTCGGGGGTGGGCGGTTTTGTGTGGTTTAGCTGACGTCGCGTGCATTATCTTAATTTATGTACAAGAGCCAGAATAGAGCAGACACGGTTATTGCTTTTGAAGCTTATTTATGGTAATTTCCAAATGGTCTAAGGAACAAGCCAGTCGAGTTTACTACCCAATGCAATACCCACTCCTGACCAAAAGAAAATACTATTGATATGTTGCGTTTCCCCTCTAGAATAATGTAACTTCATACAAAATTTTGAGGAGCCTTGCCCCTGAGTGCATTTGGCAAGGCTCTCAGGAGTTTTTGCCCATTTGGACATGGCTGGTGTCGAGCGTGCTGGAGATTAACCAAGCATGAAGATGTCCGGTGGGTTTAATAGGTGAAACACTGACTTCACTGCCCTTCGTGCTCCACTGGCATATGGCTCTTTTGGTGTTTCCGTGGTCACAATATGGCAAACGTTGGGTCT
>JAOVYW010056008.1:0-11772 GCA_025775045.1 Hiodon tergisus | reverse complement strand
GTTCGCTGGGCTTTTAATACCGCTGAAGATGGCAGCAAGGACACCAGCTGGGTACTCAGATTGGAACACAGGAAGAATCTGCACAAAGAGACACGGTCGTCTTCACACAACATGACCGTCGGCAAACCCATTTAGCTGAGGACAGGCCGCCTCCCATTTGTTCATCGCGTTTCCTGATGTGTACATGCCTGACCTGGCCCGCGCGCGCATTTACTGTGCCGCTATTTGAGCCCGGCGTTATGAGTACGTGCCTTCGCCTCCGTGGCCCCGCTTTGTGGAGAAACTCGTCCGGGCGCAGAGGGAACAATACGGCACCCGCGCGACCCTCGGCCGGGTCCGCCAGACCGGCGGATGACAGCTCATTAGCTCCTTTCCGCGGGGCCCGGCTCTGCCCGGCTATGCCCGGCGCCCGGCCCGACGATGAAGACCTCTCATGGCGATAAAGGCCAGACTGAATGCATTAACCTTTGTCAGAACAGATGATTATCTCCCGAGGAAATTCTTCAAAAACAGTTCAAGCTCCCTTTAAAACCGACGATTATCCTCTGCATTCTCCAGAAGGCCAGCGAATCATTGTCTCCACCTCCACCAACGGGGGCCAGCTCCACCTTCACAGCGTTTTGCTGAGCACAAGTATTATATATATATATATATATAATTTTTTTTTTTTTTTTTTTTTTTTTTTTGGTGAACTATTGTATTTCAGCCATAAATGCTCACAGTCTTTTAACAAATACGAAAATACCAGATGAAAAGGATGTGCTATCAAAAACATTCACATTGTGCAGCATTTACAAATATCTTTATATTATTTAGTTTATATATGTATTTGTGATTTTTTACCATTATGTTTGTAACAATCGTAGCTCTATTTATTAATATTTTTTCCCCCATTGTCCTATACAGCATCCATTTACCATAATTATTTTTGGTTTCTGTCACTGACAAAAGGTTTTATCTCTATTGTATAAATTTTGTGTGATATTTACTTAGCGTAACAACGTAAAATCTCTTTGATGGAATAAACTCAAAACCACTTTGAGTAGTACAGTGAATTATCAGAACTGACATTATTATAGCACTCAGACACACTGAGGTTTCTCATGTTCTGGAATCTCATATTAAAAAGATACCATTCCGACCAAACACCCCATCAATACCACAGTTCCCCAAGCCTGAAATCCCATCTATGCTTCACTCCCCTAACCCCAAACCCGCCTTGCTTACCTTCTTGGATTTGTTAAATTACTTGTTAGCTATGGCTATAAAGCGCTGTTTTAAACCTGTCCCTCCAAAAGCCCTTGGGAGTTCCAGCAATGATTACTTTCAGGACATTTCTGGGAATGTTGAGGCGTGAAATGACCGCTAACCTCAAACCACTGGCCGTGCGACTGCATTTTGAGGACGACGCAGGGGTCTGGTTTGGATAGGGCGTCCCGGTCTGAGACACCCTTGCAGGCCACCCGGAGCTCAACTTTGGTCAGACAGGGGCTGTTGAAAAGGCCGAGGGTGTTGGCTGCTGACTCGTAGATGTTGGACATTTTCCGTTTTCCGTACGGAGTCTGTGCTGCAAGACAGAAACACAAAATAGTTAAAATAATGGTACAACGGGTGGGAGAATCTGGGAAAAACCTGGGGAAACATTTTTAAGTTGCTGGAGAGAGACATGAAACAATCTTGAGAAATTGCTAGTTAAGGACAGGAATTGGCAGTTGTCCGTGGTGAACGAAAATGCCATCTCGTAATAACAGAGACTGCTCTTTTTTTTAACCTTTTGAAAGCTTATACTCACACTGTTGTAGGACAGGTTCCCCTCGAGAGAATCGTACTAATTTAAAATTATTTTCTGAACTTAAAGCCGTCTCTGTAAATATTACTTAATTAAGTGTATGTAAATACGCTTCACTGGTTCTACTTGTGGGCAGGATGCTTTTAATAAATCCCATTAAGCTCCAAGCCTATGAGATTCATATAGGGTTTTTAAAACAATGTTGCTGCCATATAGGGTAAGGACATCCTAAATATAGGGATTTATAGTGGAGGAGAAAGTGCATTTTCCAAAAAATTATGGAATAACTATACTTTTTTGATTTTATATTAATTATTTTACTATATCCACATAGCAACATACTTTGATAGACATTCACACTAAAAGTGGTTTTGACTGTTCTCTGCATATGCAAGATCAAATTATTTCCCTAATAGAATTTACATTCCCTATTTGAAGAAGCGCGCGGAGACCGTGCTGAAGAATGGGGCTTGATGCTTGTCTTGGCCTCTCTCAGGAGCTGGTGACCCTTTACACTGACTGTTAAACACCGATCAGATGATGATATTTTGACAACACTCGGGTGCTCTTTAGTCAGTGAAAGCCTAGAAACGGAGAGAAAATGACAGCCAAACTGCCTTCCTTCACGTCCAACAAATGTTCCAGAGCTCAGTAGTACTTTGTCTAAGCGAAGAGGAACGATGTTGCCTCCTTTGGCGTCTCTTATGATCTGGGGTTCTTCTGAAAGCCACGAGGGGCAGATGAAAGGCGTTGTTCTTTTACTGCCAATCATCAGAATATCAAACATTATCAAAGAAGGCCACCTGATTTTTACACTAAGAATTCCCATTCCATCGTTTCTTAGCCCTTTATTTCCCTTAAGCTTTATCATTTTAACAGAGGCCGTATCTGATAATCTACGACCCATCACATATAACAACTGTGCACATTCAAAGCAAAAAGTCGCTTTTAATAAAAGTTTCAGTTAAATGTATGAAATCGTATTATGTTACATTGCTTTTATAGTATAAAATTTAAATTTTTACTTCATTGTGCCGTTAGTAAATTCAGTCAAGCAGGTGGTACTCTTTGTAATATGTGTGCATTTCATTGTCAGTGAAATGATTTGCGCTTTATGATAAAAGCAGGAATATGAAGGCAGTCTATTAAATATTTTATTACACTTGAAGCAAATTTGGGTGAGACTGGTGATAGCTTATTTGAGATTCAAGGTTGGTTATCTTATCTAAGATCAAGATCAGGTATGATTCAGGGTTTAATAAGCTTGGACTTAACCTAATTTATATTTTTATTGCCAAACCAAGAGGGATGATTGGTCAAATTTGTTGCTCGATGACGCAATCTTAAGCTTGCTTGCTAACAGCACAATCAAACAGTGTTAATTCCTGATTGTTAACGAGAAAATGAGAACTGGGATTTTCAAAATGTTCACAATTCAAAACTGCTTGAATGGAATGTGATAGTGTGAAAATGAAGAAAACCAAGAACAATGCTAGGCCCAAGAATCAAAACCTTCTCTGACGTGACCCCTAAGAATGGGTTTGAAAATCTCAATCAAAACACATTGGTGTAAACATCGTGATCATTTGTTAGATTTGCTTGCACGGGTCATGTTCATCAGGAGCTGTTTCCAGGCTGAGTTATTTAATTCCCTCCATTGTCCCCCCCATTGACATCGCTTTGTTATCTCAACTGACATCACTTCACTCTGGTCTGTTTTCAATTAATCAAATTTTATTTGGGCGAACACGATTTCCTTACAATTGCTCAAATCAAGCAGTGACCTGGAAATAAATCAGGTTAGTCTGGTAAGTAAAAAATTGGCAAACATCTTCAATTCTCATTTTTTCTAATATACTGCGGTCCACAAGACCAGTGCTACTGTTTTTTATTCTGGTTGGGTTTTTTTAGGCAAATCCAGGTGAGGTCTGTGATGGACAGGTATAAGCATCACCTACAGGTAATTATCTTAACTGGTTCAGGTGATTGTTTTAGATTTTGGAAGTATTATACAGTGCTTTAAGATTGCGTGGCGAGAACCTGAATGCTTGGATCATTCGCTGCGCTTTCTGTCATTAATATCATCTGTGTGTATATAGAAAACCAATGAAACTTGGATCAATTTTAGCTCAGGAGAAGCAGGTGTGTTAATTTAGCAGCCCACCAGAGCATATCCAATTCAAGACTTTTTTTTTTCTGTTTTAATGCCATCAAAATTATATTTATGTATTAAATATTTAATTTTTAGATTTTTCATTTAGATTTTGCTTAGCAAACACAGCTGGCCAAACACAGAGATGTTTCCACCGACAAACGCAACAGGAGACTCAGAGTTGGTTCATGGAAGCGAGCCATTAAATTACCTTTTGTAATTTATTTTAATTAAATTAATTTTTTTACAAGGAACCGGCTAATTCCATGAAGATGGATCTAATAGCTGATAATTTTTTTACTGAAAAGCAAATGTGTGGTGAATCTAGCAGAACCCCTTGGTGAAGTCACCATGACATCTCCTACATGAGTTGTGCTTAAAAATGATCCTTTTGGACCAGGTGTTTCAAAGATTTATTCTCAAAGATTTTATTTTGTCAAATTCAAGACCAAAAAACCCCCCAAAACTCTGGTCACAGTTTGATTCAGTGACATCTTTAGAAGTTCAGTCCAATGGCAAATTACAACTGCGTGCTGATATGCAAAAAAAAAACAGAACGGTATTTAGAAACGTGTTAATCATAATAAAGTACACAAATTAGTCTATTTGTTGACGGGAAATCTCGGGCCGCTGAAATTAACACATGGAACAGAAGCTTCTGTGATGAAAAACGAAGCCAAGCTTGAAAATAACCGATTGTAACAGGCCACTCGAGAGACTACTTGAAAATAAAGTGAATTGCCGAAAGTCATCTGGTTGTCGTGTTCAAGACAAGACAAGTGGTTTCACACAACCCAATCAATGATTAAGAAGAGCTACTTAATCAGGTCAGTCCCATTCAGTGTCCTTACTTTACACTCCATCAGTTTCCATCTGCACATCCTTCCGAGCATCCACGTTAACCCCTCTCCCCACACCCCAGTCCCTGACGTGTCATTATATTAACAACATGCAAAAACTTTTTTTGGTAAAATACAGACGTTGTAAGTCTGCCCTTCATTTCCAAAGGAAAACAGAAGCATATATATGATTTTTAAATTGCATTTTAAAATATGAACCTGCATGTTGCCGTTTACCTCATTAAACCCAAATTGGCCAGGTATTACGACTGACTTTCCTCATTAATGCAAGCAAACAGTGTAGCTTCTTTTACAGCCAACAGTCGGAAGTGTGTTTTAAACCGTTCAAGCGGTGTCTCCTTATGATCAAAGGGTTTAATTAGGGTTCCTCGGAGCAGCTTTTGTGCCGCAGTAGAATCTTACGTGGCTCTGTGTGAACCGCTCACGATTCCGCCTACGGGACGGAATAATCCCGTCTGACGAGGTAGCATGGAAAGAACACCGAATCGACGAACTGCCTGTCCACGACGTTTGCTGCGTTGCTGTGACACGACCCATTGGTATCATCATCCAAATACTCCATCAATATAAACAGCGCTGTGGCACGCGGCCCAGAGCCACACCCCCAAGCCCTGGGGACACGCCCGGGGATGCTCTGATGGACAGCCAAGCTATGGGGCCATGTCTGAAGCCTGGACCTCATTGCGCACCTGAGTGTGGTTTGGCTGATTGTAACCACACTCAGGTGCCAGCAATTAAAAAGCCATTTAAAAGTGACTGCAGTGCAGCCTGGGAAAAAAAAGAGAGAGAAGTAAAATTTTGTTGCTTAAAAAAGGGTTAAGAACTGTTTTTGTTCAGTTTTACCCCCGAAAGGGCATTTTTCTTTCAATGGCTATAAGGTGATTTAATGTAATCCTTTTTGTTGTATTGACTGCCTTTTGTGAAGAACATTGTAAGGAAAATGTAGTAAGAAAATGTAAGGCGAAAACCCTCCCCGTGTCCGTGTCTCCAGCCTCTCTCAGACCGACCATACCCCGGCATGCCACAAGTACGTTATTGCACATAATCAGGGCTATTAATACCTTATCGGGCCGGTTATATAAAACACAGTGTTACTTTACCCTCGGTCACTAATGGATACCCCTTGATTACCACTACGTACTCTCATTCTATAAAATATCGTCTAAGTGCCAAGTAAAGATTGAGTTAATTAACTATTATGTTTGCTGAAAGGGGAGAGGAAATCACGTATTTGTTCTAGGCTCATATCACTCTATTTATTCAGTAAACTACTGTAAACAACGTGAACATTTCACTTTTGGTTTGGGACTATATCTATACAATGTATAAGGACCCCACTGGTAGATCCCTGTTACATGATCCAAAGTTCCGTTTGGATCACCTTTCTAACATATTCTTTAGGAGATTCTGAGGCAAATTCTAATAAACATTCTAATAATACAAGACATGGGTGTGGTACACTGATCACTGTGTTGAATGTTAAAATGACTATGGAAGTTGTCTAACAACATGGCTGGTTTTTATTCCGTTTTATTTTTACATTTAGTAAATAATACTGGCTCTTACTTTCCTTGTATTTTCGTCGTTTTGAAGGAGCTACCCATCCAACACCAATTAAAAAATTCTCTCTCACCACTCCAGGCTGACCTCTGCAAACCGCACCTGGGTCCCCCTGACATTGATGAATACCAAGACGGTATGTTGCAGTACTATGACCCTAAAACTGCAAACACCACACACTAGATTTTTTTACACTGTAGAATTTGTCCAGTGTAATGAAGCCACAAGGCACCAGGCTGCTTGTTATGATGATGGTGGCAATAAAGACGGTAGCAGTAGTCAGTGTTTTAGTAAATGCTGACCGTGGATAACTTGTGTTCCCGAATTACAGTCATGTACATAGATAGTTATATACATTAGCTCAAAGAGCCAATGTTTTGATATTTTGTGGCTGATATCTTTTTGACGGCTAAGTGTCAACATATTGGTTTAGAATAAGTCATAATTAATAGGACCCCATTTACCTTTTTATTTCAGTTTGTATAATCTGGTATGTCACCTCTTATTAGTTTATCTCCTGTGTTCTTTTTCTTTCTTTAACTTTTAAGACTATTTGTTTTACATAATCACTTTCCTTAGCGCATATTCTTCATACTCTTAATCTTTAGACAGCTGGGGATCTCCCTGTTTGTGTACATTGGATGTGCAGAGGTCTTGTGTAAGTACTGGTGCATGTCAGCAGGTTAACAGAATAGCTCAGTCTCAATTGAACCTTATTGGAGTTTTACTAAGGTATCAATTTTTGATTAAAAAAAATGTTTTTACCAAAAAAATTATTTAATTCTATATAAAAAAATATATAGAACAGACACATATTAAGATGTTAGTAAGACAAGACTGGAAGCTGTCCGTGAAATGCAACTAAAGCAACTCACCTTATGCGATCGTTAAAAAAAAAAAACGATTTCTATAGCAGTGCTAAAAATAACTTTTTAAAATGTAACTTCAGCAAAGTCGACTCCAAAGGGCAAATATTCCGTGCAGGAGTAGCCCCAAATATATGCCTACAGCATTGCCTTTGCAACACCTGTGTTCAATATGGGCTTATACTCCATTAATATTTCTGCATGTATCTAATATTTTCCCTAATAAGGACGGAATAATTAAATAACTTAAATAATTAAGTTAAGTTTTTCACCTGGATTTTTCATATATATAAAAATTTGGTTCAAATATTTAGGTCATTTAATTTATTTCGGCCAATTTACGACTTCCCTTCAAGATACACAAAACGGTCGTCTGAGTTTCTACAGACACAATTGTAGTACAGATAAAAAATGTCTTCAAGGCCATAATAGCGACATCGAACCCAAGACCATCTGGTTCGGTGTAACGCTCGACTATCACACCATATGCGTAGGTCTCATACAGATCAGAAACAAGTACAAATACGTGTCGAGATGTTACTAAAAATTATCGAATGTGTGCGTTAGACGCACCTAAAGCAACTCACCTTGTGCGAATGTGAAAAAATATTCCTATGCAGTATTGCCAAAAAACTTTAAAAATGCAGCTTGAGCAAAGTCGGCTTTAAACTGCAAGTGTTCCGTGCTGAAGGAATAACCCCATCCTCAGTCCATTGTGCGTACCTCGGAGATGGCTAAACCAGCCCACTTGAAGGTAAATAGTTTGTCTTACACTCCGTTCGCAAGCTTGTCCTCTCAGTGAAGGATGGGAAAGGGGCAAGCCTCGCTGGCTCCCTTCACTTTTAATGCTTTTTATAACGAGGAGGTAAAGCTGGGAAGCTCGCTGCGGCGTAACAACAGCGCACTCTATCGACGAAATTGTTTTATTGCAGCTGGCAACTGCTTCGAACGTGGACGCTCACCTGCAAGGGTCTTAATTATACATGAAGAGTAACAGTAAAAAAAATCTGTACTGCGGATTCCTCAAAATTGATTGACAAGTGTTGTTTAAAAAAATATATGGAATCGGGTCTTTGCTCCAAGCCATCAGTCGTTATATGGTCGTAATTATACTATAATAGGTCTTTTCCTGTTTGTTTTTTTTGTCCCTTCATCAAATTCAGAAACGCTTGGAATTAACGTTGGCATTCAGTGGGCTCTGTCGTTAAATCCAAAAGTTGTCTATGTTGCACAACGCTGGGTATAAAGTAGGATCCAATGTAATAACAGTGTAATAAATGAGAATTTTATTGTGTAGATAAAACGCATCCTCCTCATTTTTTTGCACACAAAAGCATACACAGTATGTCATGAGATACAGGCAAACCATATACAATATATTGTTATTTGTCAATGAAGCACTGTTAAAGATACATTTAATAATAAAAATACGCCTTCTAATTAACTTTCTTAAAGAATACAGTTAGTGCTCATTGATTCTAAACGGTTATAGGTCTGATGGACAAGAAAATATTTTATAAATATTATTTACTCAAAGTCTTCACTGGACATAAATTGTCAATAATACCCTTTGAATTGTCATAAACCACACCAAATGAATGCTTAGATATTGGACCTCTCACAAGGCGGCCATAAACGTGTGTCGTTCGTGGAGAACGGATACTGTCGATGTGATGGGCATTTGTTCGAGGCCCCCTGCATGCCTTTCTCAGACTCGCTGCAAAAGCAGGCCAGAACGCCGGTGAGTTGAGAGTCCCTCCGGAGGCAACCAGAAAAGTACATGCAAAAAAAAAAACAAAAAAAAAACTATCTCTTTCTCTTCTCTTCCTCACAAACAGCCACTGCAGATCCCCCCCCCCCCCGTCAGGAGGCGTCCAGGGTGATCCCCCTGGTCATCAAACCGGTCACCCTGTAGTTCAGCGTTTATAGGCATTAATGCACCAAAACACTGCTTAATGTGGGCATTAGACTTATGTTGCTGTTGATTCATAGTCAACAGGACATCCAGCCAGTCGTGTAGCGGAAGATCTGACTGGTGTGACTGTCCACCATCCCTCAGGGTGAACAAGGAGGGATATGGAGAGAAGGCTGGACGTGGGCATTGTCAGTATTGCTACATACAGTGCCGTGAAAAAGTATTTGCCCCCTTCCTGATTTCTTAGTTTTTTGCATATTTGTCACACTTAAATGCTGCAGACCATCAAACAAATTTTAATATCAGACAAAGATAGCCCGAGGAAATAAAGAATGCAGTTTTTAAATGATGATTTAATTTATTACGGGGAAAGATGGAGCTGTTTGGGATTGGGGGTACGAACTGATATATTTTATCCCTTTGGTTTTGGTTGCAGAGTGATCACAAAAGCAATATAAAAAAAAAACGAATCCAAGAGACAAGAACGCTAGCTAATATATTGACACCATATGCTCCCTCATGCCGGGGAAATATTAGTTCATAGAGCGCTTACATTTTGTCCCAGGAAACAACTACGCAAAGTGTTTATGTGGCGTTTCGTAGAAAGGAAAGCAGTGTACCAGGGTGAATCTGGCAACAAAAAGACGTTGCTTACGTTTCCTATAACGGGAAAAAAACCCGTCAAAATAAAAGACTCTTTGGGAGGATGCAAGTAATGTCAAACAGTTCAAAAAGTTAAATGTTTTATAGAGTACTGCTCTGCGGATTTGGATAGTAGGTGTGCTGCTGAGTATGTTAGACCTCCTTTTACTTTGCCATCATATGCAGGGTTTTCTGTACACAGCAATATACACGTACCATACAGCCCAGAATACAGTTTTTTTCTGTACAGTGCATTTATTAAAAGTAGTGTTGTTTTATAACGAATTGAACAGTAAGAAATCCGTGTAAGATTAAATATTAGTTATTTAAACAACGTATTCATTCTTGAGGGGTTGGACAAAAAAAAGTGCATCTCCTAAATCTTTTGTTTTGATTTTTTCCCAGCTTTTTCCAGGACCGGACGTAGTGTCTTCTTGTTGCCAGATTTAGACTGTTGGACAGACTGCACTTCTGGTACAAAAAAAATAAAGGGGAGGAGTCGACTCTATTCGTAGTTCGCCATGGCTGCTGTGTGTGCTGTTTCTCGTGTTCTTACGAAAAGAGTGCTTTCTTCTAAAGCAGTGAGTTTTAAGGCAGTCAACTTTATTCAGGGCGGAAATAATAAGTGTAGTAGTCGATCGGTTCAGTAGAGTTTTTTAACAGAAGAGAATTGTGCCTTCTGTTCTGAATTGTTCTGTCATTTGGTTTCGTAACTGGAAGTGTCTGTATAGTACTGACTCGCAGAGGTGGTTAGGTAACTCTCCTTGCTAAACAAAGCAATAAAGTGATAATTGTTTGCCATTAGGCATAGTATTAAATGCAATATTTGGTATGACACTGTTAAGACTAACATTGGTGTTACCGGCGCGTCTTGTATTTATTATTTTCAATTATTCTGATTGCCGCTGACACATCTCGTGAAGGTCAGAGATGAGGGTAAAAACAAATCGGCATGCGCGGTTTGATTAAATCCGAGTGCGCACAAATATTATGGCGCTTCCATTTTAAATGCTTTATACTGACTATCCAACTTGCAGGTACTTGAAAAATAAGTCTGATTTTAAAATGGTACATAAAACGGAGAATTGTGTAACATTCTTAGTCTAAAAGTTACGTAACTAGCATTCTGCTTTCGCGTTTGTCAGGCAGTAGATAGTGTCTTTAGTCGTTACTAGTTATTATTTTCTACCTAATGCTGTTATGTATTGTTATATAAGTCGTTTCACCACTAGCGCCATAGCGGTTAATAAATTGAAAAACGTAACGAATTTCTTCCGGGGTGAAAACATCCTTTCGGTATGCTGATGTTACCCTCCCTTGTTTTTAGCAGTACCTTCCTTACCATTAACGTACACACGTCGGTGTGTTTTTTCCCCACCACAGTGCAGTTGGTTATTTACCTTAGACTCACTCAATTTGTTTGTCTTTTAGCTACCTGCAGTTTCAACTGGGAGTGCACGGAAATTACACTTCTCTGTTTATGGGAAAAAGGACAACGCTAAAGTGTCAGATGCTGTAAGTTGCCAACATATCTTGTTGATGGTTGTCTGGGTAGAAAGCAATTCCTTGTCATCTAGAGCCTTGTATTCCCGCTTCTTCAGCTCCGAGACAGATTTCTTTGTTGTGCAGAGAGGAACTTTTGAGACGATTGTGTTTGCGTCCACAGATCTCGACCCAGTACCCCGTGGTAGACCACGACTTTGACGCTTTGGTGGTGGGTGCCGGTGGAGCTGGCCTCCGGGCAGCTTTCGGGCTGTCGGAAGCTGGCTTCAACACTGCCTGTATCACCAAGCTGTTCCCTACCCGGTCCCACACTGTGGCAGCTCAGGTACCTTGCACATCACACGCATACACTTTGGGCTTTCTCCGGGTACCGCTCACAAGTATCACAAAACGCTGGGCCACTCTAGTTTGTGCGGCCTGTTTTTACCTTAACCTTTACTGCTATCCACCGGAGGCCATAATCCTAGTCTACCTCAACATTATAT
>JAOVYW010055997.1:6390-21951 GCA_025775045.1 Hiodon tergisus | reverse complement strand
ACACACACACACACACACACACACACACACACACACACACACACACACACACACACACACACACACACACATATAGAAAACAAGAAAAACTGAAGTGAACCTGGAAAACTCTTCAGCCCATTGTTGTTGATCCAAGTGATCTGAACTTGGTTTGAGCTCCAGTGAGATTAAAGTTATTTAAAAGATTAAAGAGGGGGGGGGGGGCGAGACTATTTCCAGAGAGAAATAAAAATGTGATTATGTCAATAGCAATTTCTATGCATTCACGTTCCATTTCTATCACGTCACTTATTGAAAAACGGCCACACAATCGGCTCACTCGGACGCGTGCCACCGAGCCCATGTCGAGTGGCGTCCCGAGACAATCAGTGTGCGAGTATCTGACATAGGGGTCATTGGCATGTGAGTAGAAACTGCCGGACCGAGTTCCTGGGGGACGCCTGAAGGCTGATGCAGGCAGAGGTTGGGCTCCTACGAAACGTTTGGATCAGGCTGGCAGGAGCGTGAACATGCCCTGGGGAAACAGAGCTCCAGGCCGATAAACAGCTGGCGAGCTGCTCCGTAACACCCTCTACAGCACAAGCCCTCACCTACCCCCAATTATCCAAAGTGTTAAAAGCCTTTTTCTAGCATAGTACGATGTTCTTTATCTGTAAGTACATCAGGGGGGAAAAAAAATGAAAGACTGGATTACCATGGTAACATGGTAACAATGACAATCGCGATAAGTAAACATAAAAGATTTAAAATGAACTAAATACATTTCAGTGATTAAACTGCTATAATACAAAGCACAGAAAACAATAGTTCCGCCAGTATTTTCTCCTGGCTGCCAAATTTCTACCAAAATGTGGCTCCCAAAAGAATTTTAGGTCAACTGCAGGCTGAAAACCACCGAACTGAGACTGACAACAGTCGTTTGGAGGATGTGGGGTCTGGGTTCAGTACGACCGACGATGAACGATGGGGCATCTAAAGAAGGAGAACATTCACCAGGTAATGCAATGATATTTCAGATTTCAGATTTCAGCGGATAGCGTAAGGGTTTCGTGATACGGTGGGGGGGGACACTGACTGTCTGTGTCACCATCGAACGAAAGCTCCACTCCGCATCAAATGTGTCTCCTTCCGCGGTGTGCAAGACAACCGCATGGGGCAAACAGCCACTACAAACCCGATTTCGTCTCGTGCACACGGCGGCGAACGTTAGCAGAACGAGGAGAAGCTGCGGGCTTCTGGCCGGCAGGACCGGACACCTCCGCACTTACAGACCACGGTCCAGTCACGGTCAAAGAGAAGTGCAACTCATTTCCAAGCCGTCCGCGGATTGAGCGGGCGAGAAGGAGCCGACTGCTCTGCCTCTCATTGGTCTGTCTGAGAGCTGGGGCAAATCGTCCCCGAGAACGGCTGAGAGGCTGAGAGGCAGTGAGTGGTGAGAAACCCTTAGATGCAGAACGGAGGAACAGAAGCTCCAGGCAGAATTAGCACGACTCGTTCCTGTTCGACTCACACCCGCTCGACACGGTTCCACAACACTAAAAACAACAGGTCGTGTTGGGCAGATTGCTGCCGACTGTCACCCAGGCTTCTATGGTAAACCCAGCGCCCCCCTTTTTAATAAACCCTAATTGGTCTTTTTCCTTCCTTGAGTCTCTCTTCATTCAAAATTGTGTCCTCAGCATCATGCACAAAAAAATCTCTGCAGGCCTGACATTATCAGGGTGGAAATTACGTAACATGCCAGCATTCGCCTCTTCCTTTTGTTGCCGTGGGAGACCTAAAATAGACGCTTAGCATGACAAAAAAAAGACTTATTAATGCTAATCCAAAAACCTCTACACAAACTCAGAGCCCAAATGCTCAGTATGAACTCACAATGGTATCATAAAATCCTGCTCCTTCATGTAATCAAATGCTAATATAACCCTTGTGTATTTATCTGAATTCAACAAGCGCAGGCTAGAATTTAGCGGATTAGCCGAGCTAGACAGCAAGAGGGAGGGACGCTTTGGATGAAGGCATTGGTTCTGAATAATGTTCCACTGTGCATGGTTTGCCTTGAGTCTGGAGAGACGAATTCGCCTTCCCTTGTCAAACCATATGAGACACATGCACCCGTTTGGATTGGAATGTACTTTAGCTAAACCGCTTGTAACAACCTCCTGGGTGTAAGGCATCGTTACGTGCCAGATTTTTAAATTACAGTATTTTTAAAGGAAAAGCCGTTTCTTTTGAATTCGACAAACAAAATAGGTTCTGAGAACGACCCGAAAGATGGAGAAAGCCTTGCGTGTTATTGTACAGAGCTGTACCTCTGGGTGGTATCCATTTTCTCTGCTTGGTTGCCCGTGTTGACTCAGAACACACCTCGTTTTAGGCACTGTCCCAAAAGAATTGTCTCTGCGCTGTTTAGGCGCATTTTAAATATCTCTGGATTAGGCGCTTCATGCTAACGGATTACGTGGAAGGATTTTATTGAGAGGAATGTTTTAGGTGGCCATGTCACAGCATGCAAGCCTGTGTATGATGGCCACCTACTATAACAGTAACATTATCCAGACTTACTTAGCAACAGCCTACACATACTACGTTCATTAAAAAATGAATAGAAACCTCATTAAGGAAGATTATTGGTTACAGACCATTTTCTAGAATGGTTTTTCATGGTGAGGATCGTCTGTGAGCGTTTAAAACACTCAGCAGGGACAGCAGTAAGTCCCCGTCAATCTCGTCCTTTCAACACCGTGACCGGTGCGGACACAAAGCAAGGAAAGGGATTCGGCGACATCAAAGACGAGATTCTCCACGACCTCGGTGCGTGGCAGAAGATCAAGGTTAAAACAGCCGTACAACACGCAACGTACCCCTAGATGTATTTATTTTTAATTTATTGTACAGGTTTTGGAAAAGGGTAACATTGGTACATTTTTACATCAGTAACCCCACTGGCGAATCCTGCTTAATAAACATACTCGCACTGCGTCATGCTTGGTTGCAACCCTTCTCTTATCTGAATGATACCAAGCTACCGACCGGGCCGGGCTGGAACCGCTCCCCGAGCCCCTTGATGTTCACGGCCCTCTTCCAATCCCATTTGTTTGCACTATAAACGGAACTTCACCCCGTGCACACATGAGAAACGGCACCGGCTTTCGGACAACGGCAGGGCGCGACCCTCAGCAACCCGAGTATCGGTCTCCTCCTCTTTATTCAATTACCTTTCCATTCCTCCTCCTCACCTGTCCCCGCCCTCTACCCTCATCCCCACCCACTGCACCAGCCCACACCTATCACTAATCGGCACCCTGATATGCCAGCTTTCTAATCTCAGCCTACAGCGTTTTAGAGTCGCGTCAGGGAAGTTGTTGGGTTGGTTTTTTTTGTGTGTGCATTCATGAGATTTTTCTGAAACCTGCTTTCACGAACCACCCCGCACAACTGCAAACGTGTTCAGAAATAAGTTAAATAATGCATTTAGAGAAAGATCAAATATTATTTTATTTTTTTCAGCATTTCCAGGACAAGCAGAAATGCAACGAAGGGTCATTAAATCAATGCAATTACCACTTAAAAATCTGTCGTGTATGTGTGTGGAACAGTGCCAACAATTTAGATTTACAATTTCAATTGTACAATTACAATTTTCACAATGAGATTTTCATTCTTTAAAGGGATCATTCCAGATCCATTTTTGGCAACTGACACATTTTGTGTTTTGAGCAATTAACTTGATTAGGTCAGTCTTCCCCCAGACCACAAAATCCAGAGCTAGCAGATAATCAACTCTGACAAATCTCTACTGGCCTTCTTCTTGCATTATTATAAATTTTTCATACCCCCTCCTCACATCTTTTGGTTACTTAATTAATATAGAAATGACGGCCAAAGCACAGGGAGAAAGTAGACCCTTCCCCTGTGACATTTACTACATGCAATACCATTGCATTTTTTTTGTAAATATCCTGTTACATTTACAAAGTATAGGTTTTTTCCCACTGTTTTTTTCCCACTGTTTTTTCCACTGTACTGTACATGGTACTGCACTGTCGTGCGCTTAAAAAATAACTATGAACTACTATATTTGTTTACCGTATATATTCCTGATAGTGTTGACTAAAGATTCCCCTTTAACAAACTCAGAACAACCCAAGCCCCATTCCCCAGACTCCGCCGTGCCGCTCGCTGGGAAGGATGAATCAGGCAGACGGCAACCTGTCAACAGCGACACCGTCTGAGGAAAATATTTCACTCGCAACGCCGCAAGCGGCGTGCACATGGGGACTGGATTGTCAGCGAGTCTCTGACAGGGAATAGTTTGTCTTCACGGACCACTGCAATAGCAAAAGTGGTCCCAGGTCAAAAATTCGTCAAATCATCTACTAGCATCAAATTATGTCAATGTCGTTTCGTCGTGTTTTTTTTTTTTTTTTTTTTTTATATGAGGGGAGAAAGTTTTAGTTACAATCAAGCAATCAGACGAATGGGTTTCTTCAACCATAAACTCATATTAATAGTTAGTGTGAAGTAAGAGCCTGTCCTATCATACGCCACGTGAGACGAATTAACAACGGACAAAAGCTATCCGTACCCTTCAGTGTGAACACGTTCCATCATAACCGCGTGTGTGTTGGTGTTAGGAAGTAAACGAAAACGAAGGACAGCAATTAGCTGGCCACAGTGCGTAGTGCGCGTTTCGTATCCCTGACCCGGTAGCATGACACGGACTGATGCGTGCGCCTTTGTCTAGCTCCGCTTTCTAACGGCCTACGTTTGCAGGTCCGACACCTCGCGCCTCTCTTTTGTCAGTTAGACAGAGCACACCAAAACCTCCTCGACCATGAATGTATGCGAGCTGTAGGCGATTTCCCCCGGGCGGACCAGACAGATACAATGTCGCATGCAGCGCAGGACTTTGAGATCATAGAGCTGGTAATAATACTGTTAAAACCTTTTCACCTTTTCAGTTGTATTTCCCCCACCACATCAACGTCTACCGTAAGAAATTGTCATTTTGTAGGGGTCAGTGATTATTTTCAACCAATGAAGAGATTACTCTCCATGATAAAGGGACTCTGGGAGTACGTAAATTTCCTTAAACAACAAACGTTCTCCCACACCCAATTTATCGATTTCTTTATCTGTAATTCTTTAAAAGTCTTTTGCGTTAAAGCCTCCCATTGTACTATTCAATTATTTGGTTAATCTATTATAGCCCAATTAAGTAAAAAAAACTAACAGGGTTTATTTATTTGACCTATATGATACTTAAATACATAAGTTCCTTATCTAACGTAGAAAATAAGCCCTTGACGTGATACCTGTTTTAGTCGAATAATTGCTTGAGAGAATATTGTATAGAATGTACCAACCCGAGTTTATTCGTAAATTCTTTTGAAGGGTCTGGGTGCGATTGGATCGAATTCTGCACAAGCACTGCCTTACCATTTGCTACATAACATACAGAGACTTTTATAAACATAGGGAAATTATTACGATTTTAAATCCGACATTCGGTGTAATTAGTTATTTTCAAAAATATATGTTTCTTAAATTCCTTCTCTTACGTCGCAAAAACGCACCGTGGCATTTAAAAAAAATTATATTAGGCTACTTGCAGAATACTCACATCTTTGATTTCGGCGCTTGCCTTTGTACATGGTCATGTTGAACGAGTCCAGTTTTGCGCGATTCCTCGAACAGACACAGGAAAACCGTCCTGCTTCGACTTCTCTTGCTTTCTTATCCCAAAATAGATCCATTCCATTCCGCAGTTGTAGAGGTAAACTCAAGTCTCCCTGAGAGCTGGGGAGATACCACTGCAGTACACTAACGGGGGTGTCAGGTTTTTAGTCACAACAATTTGTTTCTTGACAGGAATCACCAGGTTAAAACGCCATACAAAATCTTAAATAAGTCTTCAAATAAAATATTTATGAATCAGCTGTTTCATGAATGCATAGTAGACATGTATGAATTGCACATCAGTTTGTCTGTAGTTCTACTGTAGAAACAGTGCCTCTTAAAAAACATGTTTCTGCTTTGTCAAAAATGTGTATAATGGCACATTATATAATTATAAAAAATATTATTAGTTGCTTAGAAGGCGCTGTTGTCCTGGCCAACGAGGTCTGCCTACATTTAATACCTTATCAGATTTGCACAATTAGATATAAGCACACATTAAACTATACCATAAGCAAACACCAGCAATAATTCAACTACAGCATCTACAAACACCAGCATACATTAAACTACTCCACACACAAGCGCTAATCATGCCAGAGATAAGCTAACGTAAGCAGAAAGTCACAATGAAATATCTCTTTGTATAGTTAGGACCTTGCTCAGCTTAGTTAAATTGGACATAATTAAAGCTACAAAAGGTCACTGGATGTGCTCTTGGCAGGGAATCACTTCCTGAAGTTCTGTCTCTTCCGTTTTTTCATTTTGCAACGTCCCTGAGGGTTCTGGGCATGTCAGGATTTCTAATCGGGTCTCCCGTGCCAAAGGCGGCCAAATCACCGCTTCACTAAAAGGCCCAGGCCCCAGGCAACTCGGTGAAGCTTCAGGATCACTACAGTATGCTCGTGAACCTTAGCCGCCGTTCCCTTAGCCTCTTAACGGCTTAGCCCTTTAGTTTTAGTCCACGAGAGCATGGTTAGTTCCACCCCCGGCCAAGGCTGCGCAGGTTGTATAAGTGAAAACCTCACGGGGGGAGGGGGGTCGAATCGGGCTGTTTATACCAGCTTTTTCTGGCTAAGCAGAGCATACTCACTTTTAACCAGTTGCTGATTTCTATTTGTGAAAATAAGAGGTTAATTCCAAATGTGTAAAATGCTGGCCAAAAAAAAAAAAAGGAAACAAGAGATAATAGTCCAATTGTGTTTTTTTTTGTTTGTGTGTTTTTTTTTTTTTTTTTAACTTTAGGATGAAAGTGGTGTTAGAAATAAGATATCCTGAAATTTCAGTAAAGGAGATCAAAAATAGCTACCAATACCACATAATTTGCTTCTGGTACTAAACACTGTGTCTGTCGGTAGTGGAAATACCGGCCTGTGAGGGACACTTGACAAGCAGCCTTATTAAGCCATGTTTAGTCACGTCTCTACAAGCATGGAAATTGAGTGTACCACATCCCGGAACTGAGAAACCCAATACCTTAAACCAGGCATGGAACAAAGTGCTGACCAGCTGGCTTAGGCAGTTCCAAAGCTACCATGGCAACACACAGATCAGCATGTTTGGGCAAAAAAACTCAAACTTTCCACCAATGCAGAATCGGACTGCACTTTCATGACAGGAACTGATCTAATTTGATCACACAAGAAACTGGTTTTATTCAGGCAGGCATTCACATGTGTGTGTGTGTGTGTGTGTGTGTTTTCAGTTGTTCTAATTTATCAGCACTTTCTCTGACTTTGATGTGGTTAAACATGTAAGAGGTTGCTATAAATGGAGATATTGCCCTCCCAGACAGAAATCCAATCTTGCCAGTCTGACTGCTTAAGATCCAGAGGCATCCTTCTCTTAATGATATAAACACAATGAACCTTTCAGGTGATACACCCTTCAGTCATTTATCAAAAGAGACCGAATCCTAAGAGGATAATGTACCTCATCGAACTATTTGGTGTTGATTTTTAAATACATTTCTGCCCCGTCGGCTCGTTGCTTGCCTCTAGGGCCATCTAGTGGTTACAGAGAAATCTTACACTTGTTTGGGAGAAAATAAAAATGTTGTTTAAACTAAAAAAGATTAAAATAAACTGTTATGACTCATTACAGATAAGATTTACAACGTGACTTTTTTTTACAAAGTTTTACCACCTATTTCTGAAATGTGTCAATTAAAATGTCCGTTGAAATCTTCCATTGGCACCACAAATGTATTTACGACTTTAATGTTCTCCCTTGCGCGTTGACGCCTACTTAAAATAAACGCAGTTTAGGAAAGCATTCCCGCAGCTATTCAACGAGTTGCGCCTCACAGGTTACATGAAAAGTTACTGCTGAACCTAAAATATGTAAGAAATAGCACATAAGTGGGCTAACACGCATGTTTCCAGTCAGTGCAGAAGACGACAATGTTTCTCTGTCAGGATAGTCGGGATCTGATTACGGAAATTACTTGCTGGTTTGAAGTTCACGCAGCTCATTTGATGCCTCCCCTCCATCTCCACACCCTCATTCGTTTGGGTTCCTTTATTTTACAGATAACACCTTTCACTTCAGCCTTACAGCGGATTTCTCGGGCACTCACTGTCAACCGCTGAGATAAGGGAAATTTGTCTCTTCGCACTCTTTTACCCTCTTGCCACCTGTGACTGGTGGTCTGCACTTTAGTCCAGCAATCACTGTCGGTAGTATTTCAACATATATTCATCTTTCGGCTCAGATGTTGTGCTCCGTAACCTCTTTCTCTCCCCTAGTTGAATAGCCTCATAGTCTCAAAGGAATACTCATTCTGGAAGTCAAAGACAACCAGAGCAATTTCTTTGCATTGAACAGGTGCTGCTTTTGTAACAGACAGGGGGGAAGAATTTTTTTTTTTTAAAGTGAAGTTACTATCCGTAATATCCCTTTCTGACTATGAAAGGCCAAAATAAATTAACACTATATTTCTGTATTAGTATACCAGCTAAGGTGTACGCCACTCAGTGGGATACACTGTAGATCCGCACCCGTGACCAGGACATTCTGGGGGTCCGTTTCCTTCTCAGCTTCCTCCCAGAGGCCGGTGGGTATTGAATTCAGTCAAATGAAAGGGCGGAGACAGGGGCGGCGCTGACTTATCACACGGGTGTCTTTCTTTGCATTGGGGCACATTCTATACTGTTTGTGGCACCATTGTTCTGATTACGGCGATGTGGTTTGCATCTCAGCTGGACTTCCGTTGCGTGCTGTTTAATTCCGGTGAAAGGCATGCTTAGAAGACAGAAGTCTTCTAACGATGACGAACGCATGACCACAATTTGTGTTGTTTCGCGTAAGAGAATAGCTCATTGAAGCTGCAATTGCTCAACAAATTGAACCCAGGAGAGAGGAGTTGAGAGGACATGTTTTGGTATTCAGGACAAAAGATGCCAGCCTAAAAAAATTACAAATCATTAGACTGGCTAATTGCATTCCGTTTGTCTGCTATCGGTCAAATGTGTGCACATTTCTGAAAATGGGTAAAATCAGTTTTGAGGAAGTGCTCATACAGTTTCCCCGGATCTTCACATCCTCTGGTTTCCCCCACTCACTCTGGGGTTCTGGATTTATATATTGATAGCTTCAGGAAGTGCAGTCTGTTCAATGCTGTGTGACAATTCATTTGAATACAGACATTCAGGTTCTATTGCGACTGAACGTGTCACCAAGACGTGTGGATTGGTTGGATTGTGACTGAACGTGTCACCAAGACGTGTGGATTGGTTGGATTGTGACTGAATGTGTCATCAAGACGTGTGGATTGGTTGGATTGTAATTGTCACTGACGTAAGTTGTATCCTGTCCCCTATTTAGGCTAAAAGAGTCACTGGCAGTCTAAACAGTGAAAATCATAAGGGGGAAAACCAAAAACTACACCTTAAACTAGCTACTATAATATACACACCAGTCCCTAAGCCCGTCTTCAGAGTGACTGGAAGGGTTCAGGCTATATAAAAAGAATATGTATTTCTATTGCAGTACCGATGAACGTCACAGGGGGGCACTAAAAGACCACAAAGCGGGAAGATGACTGGCAGCCTTCCCACCGGGAGGCAGGACCTCTAACACAAAATGCGATTAATACTCAAAGCATCGGCGATTTCAGATTTGAAACCACACTGCATCGTCTTCAGTGTTGGTTATTTGCAGCTTTCCTTTTCTTCAGAAAATAGCAAAAAAACAAACAAACAACCAATTCTCACTGACGTCGCTAAAATTGACGTTTCACCAGTCTCTCTGTAGCTGTAGAAACCTCTGATTGGTAATGGGCAGCCGTGTTTTATGGATGCCCGCCCTTTTGCTCGGCATAATAAAGATTGCGGAGGCTTATTGCACAGCGCCAGGGGCAACAGTGTCAGCGATGTAGTACAATCTGAGTAAAAAAGCAGAGTAAAATTATGCGAAAACTGCACTGCGCAGATTGGAGGCTGCACCCACACACACCCACACCCACCCAAATGCATTAAGAACAAATCACAGCAACAAGCAGACATTTGGAAAGTTAACTTCTGAAAATGTTGCTACAAGATATTTAAGGGCCTTCATTGCAAGATAATGCGCTAGCGTGTTGTCGCCTTTTCAATCCCAAGGGCCGAAAATGCTTCTGTCTGAATATTGTTTCAATAATCTGAGAACGACTCACTGATGTGCCCAGGAGAACTCGCCACAGCTCGACATTCCATTCTGATGCTTATCTGAGGCACCTTTGGCAGGTTTGTGAATAATTACAACACAGAAAAGGAGGGAGGCAGAAGGAACCAGTTTATTCAGCTGCTTTCGATCGCCGCCCTGCACCTCTGTACCTGCATTGTTCACAGGCACTTAATCTGCATCCAATTACACCTTACAAATACATCAGACATGTAAACACAACAATGCCTGAACAAGGCCAGCTGGCTGTGTAAAACTTGTTTGTAAACACACAGGCACACTTGTGAACACACCTACACAGGCCAACGGAAGGTTGGCCGTTTAAAACTAATATAGTAATATTAAATGTGACTAACCAGGCAGCCTGATCAGTAAACCTTTGTGACAGCCAGTCCCTTCCACAGTCTCTGTTGGCAGGCCTCCATTCCTTGGTTCCCCCACATGAAGCCCTGAGAGGCAGGGAAACGTCTGCTTCGGCTGCCTGAGCGTTCTCCACGCTCGGTGGATTTATCAGCCCGGGGTGGTAAACCAGAGCGTCTCTTGGTTGGAGCAGGCAGGCGAGCTCCGCGCCGCTGCCGGGAACACGTTCGTCCTTGCTGCGGGAAATGCTCTGATTTATCACCTCTCAAGGCAGTGTCGGCCGGGTAAATGAAACCCTGCCCAGGCGAGAGGCGTCAGCTGCTGAATGTAATTACGGCCACATTTTCACCAGCCTGGGGACGCTAATGTGTGGCGCTGGCCCTGGGAACCGAGGGCTGTGATTCATCCTGCCAGCGGCCCGGAGTGCTCCGAGACAACCCAGGCGTCCCAGCCTGCCCTGGGGCTCGGGCCAGCAGGCACCCAACGCTGGCGTCTCTGCAGCTCAATCAAACGGAGATTTCCCCAATGGAGGCCAGGCCCGCAGGAACCCATGCTCTCTGTAGATAAACGGGCGGAGACGCATGCCATTAGGGCTGCAGTCGACCAGCCGTGTTTCACGCTCACGACGTTGCCTTGGAATAACCATGGAAGGGTTTTCTGTGTTAGCCCGGCTTCCAGCCGACGGCAATAGGGGGGTGACTCTCATCAACGTCCCTGATGCTATTGCCACGGCAGAAACAGCAAGGAGTCCAAAGCCTTTTTTCTCTGCAAGATTACTACCCTCTCCAGCAGGCCTTCGGAGCTGCAAAGCAGGACGGGATGTACTCCGAAATGGCTGTGTGCTTTGTGTATGCCCCTGATAAAGACCGGTGTAAATGGATACATTTCTGTTCTTGGACCCACTGAAGCACAGAAAGAAAAAGAAAAGAAAAAAAACCCCAGCATTGCCTTATCCACTAAAGGATTTCAATTAACCATATCTGATGAAAGCCAGGAAATCATTCCACTTCGCCGAGAGCAGATAGAGCGAAGCCTACAAAAAACCCCTGTCCCCTGCCGGAAACGTGACCTTCGCCGGGCTCAATGTCGGGCTGCCTCGCGCGACACTGGTGCGGATGCCGTTACCGTCGCCGAAAGCCAACCCCTCCGTGCTGTCGACCTGGCCCGTCGGCCACATTCACGTGCGACGCGAAATCGCAAACGTTGTAGCGGGAGGAGAGCAGCATTGCAGCCTCCAGTTTCACGCTTTAATAGTGAATACTCTCTGTAGTGAGCAGTGGTGCGGGCCTTTACAGTGTTGTTTTTAGAACATAGTGTTACGGCCTCACAGAAAGTAATTCTAATTGACAATGCTAAGTGTAACGTGATGTGGTGAAAAACATTCATAATTATGTTTGGAGATCTTCGTCTTGTCAGATAGTCCTTTAGCTGCATAGGGCATAATGTCATCAGGCTGATTAATTGACTCCCTGAACTTGGTCTTTACTGAGGCAATTAGGGTTAAATGGCTTTACTCAGTCACTGAACCCGTCAGCTGTTCTGCCCATGCTACACGTCACCCTCAGGAGCGGCCGCAGCAAATGAGAAGAGTCACAGCTAACAGAAAGTGTCTGAGTGGATTTATACAATCCCCCCACTCAGGTCTGCTGGGAATTAAAACTATCTGGTCTCATTACATTTCCATGCGGGCTCTGTTCTCAGCTAGGCATCTGAGAGATTACCACGACTTGAAACTGGAACTGAACTGAAAGGAAAGCATCACAAATCTGTTTGTTTTGGGGGGGGTTTTCTCTCTCTTCCTCACAAAACATAGAGGTACGCTAGACGCTCGCCAGAAAGATAATTATTAAACGTTCGATGAACGCTGTGATGAGACGAAGTGGCCTCTCGCGTTTGCAGACAGCAAACAGCTTCCCCCATAACGCCCCGTCGTCTCGCCTAAGTGCCCAGACCTGGAAGGATGTCCGGGTAGATTTTCCGAAGACAAAGGAACCCCGGGAGACAAAAGCTCTCCCTTCCCGTACGACGGTGTAAGCTACTTAGCGGCAAAGCTCCTTTAGCTTTACAAAGCGTGCTCTCTTATTTCTGATCCAGCATTGTCTCCAACCATTCATCTTCCTCTTCATTGGGTGCTCTCCCTATTCACCAGCTGCCAATTTGCAGTAGCCCTCTAGCTGAACTTCCGCAGTCCACCGTAAATAATGACGAGAGGCTCACTTGGCTAGTTATGCTCTCAGAAATTTCACAAGTGCTAAGTGAATCCATTGTGTCTTTGATTATTTCAAACGATGTGGCCTCTGTATCTAGGCAATCCAAAGAAAAACGTTCAGGAAAAGCGGTAGTCCAGTTTCCATGTAGAATGTGAAGTCCTTTGGAACACTTGTATATGTATTATATTATATAAAAGGAAGATTTTCCTTTCCTATAATTTTACCCGATGAATCGCATGAGTTTTGGCGTTCCTGAGAGATAAAGCCAATCTGCCTTTAGCAGTATCGAAATATAATTTTTACCTGCCGTCGACTCTCTCAACCCCAGTACACAGGAGTAACATTGCTCCCATTTTATTATAGTCTGATTGAGTCAGTGAGATTGGTACACAGTGGGGGTTTGTCATTGGCTTTATTATAGGGCAAGAAATTCCGCCCCCAAACACAACGCATGTACCCCGTTCCAGCTGCGGAGTCACCAGAATTGCGAAAGCTCTCCGACCACAGATTTGAGAGGCTCCTTTTAATGAGACACAACACAGATTTTACAGGTCAGGCAGAATAGACTTGACCTATGGAAAATTGTCGCCGGGCGCTGTTTCTGTTGCCCCCCGATCCACAGAAACATTTGCGTTAGTGCACTTTGCCATGCAAGACCCACAGAAAGCCGAGCTCAGGGGAAGGTTTTAAATGTCAGCAGTCGCAGAAGTGCAGGAATCTGAGAGTACATCTCATGTACTGCAAATCTGATATAACTTAGATGCAGAAAAACACTGTTGCTACAACGTCGCGTAGTTCAAAGATTGTCCTTTTTGATGTCTGTTTTGATACTCTCAGTTGACACCCAGCAAACGGCCCCCTCTAGTGAAGATCTTTTACATGTACCCTACATATTTATACTTGTTTAAACTGGTTCCTGTCTGTCGGTTATGACTTCATGCCTGAATATGCTGTCTGTTATCAACAGATAGTATAGGGGAAACTGGCTTTTTTCCCTCCACATCTTAACTATTATTTCAATCAAAAGTAGACAAACAGAGATTTCAATATTCCAGTGGATATGTCAGAAAATAACTACATAAACTACATAACTACATGACTACATGAACTACAAAACTACATGCTCCAACCACAGCAGCCCCTGACAACGGGAGGAGAGGTGACTCACCCAGGGGTTGCCCAGCGACAACTCTGCCGTTTTCACTGGCGACAGCAGCCCGTGCGTTTCGCTCGCTCAGGTACTGCACGAAGGCGAAGCCCTTGTGAACCGAGCAGCCCACGATCTTCCCGTACTTGGCGAAGATGACCTCGATGTCCGTCTTCTTGACGATGGCCGTGTTGAGGTTCCCGATGAAGACCCTGGAGTTGAGGGACCTGGGGTCGTTCTTGTTGGTCACATTGCTGGTCTGACTCTTACCGGTCATTCTCCTGGGAAATTGGAAGACGACAGATCAGCAGGTTAGACTTTTTTAGACTTGAGGAGGTATTGGTGTCGGTACCAGCTATGTAACGGCAAACCTTCCGGCCTCCGTCTGCTTGTGAATCACTGAGATGGACTGGAGTGGACCCTATCCGCCCTATCAAGGAGCGTGACTGTATTTCAAATTTTACGCACTTCCAGTTATTTTTCTTTACTATCGTGACACGGTGTTTTACAAAGTAGTCTCACACTTCAAAATAGATAGAGGTTTCATAGGTTTTTCTATTTCGGTACCTAATTTACTTTAAATTAAAACATTTTCTGCTTTCCTTTTGCCAATTCATTCATGTTTTGATGCATTGAAGTTTACATTTTTTCCCCAGCAGTTTCAATTTCTTTACCATCCTATTTAAATTTTCCAGGTATTACACATTTGCATTTCTCAGCCATGGTAAGTACCGGGAGAAAGTTATTCGGGGTAGGATGACACAAACCGTATAAAAAAGTAAAAATGAAACAAAATTACTGAGCCACTTGTACAGTGAAAGGTATTCTTTGATTACAGGTGACTCACAAAGGTGACAGTCTCATAAAGCTACCCTAGACATCCTAAGTGATTTGAGCTTTGAGTTTTGAACACTCAACTTTAAGAAGTATAGTAAAGCCAGCGCACTGACGTTACCAGGTTCACAGCTCATAGAACGAAGCTGTGAAAACTATTTCTCGCCCTGGGCTGAGGAGACGCAGGGAACCCGATGCCATTGGTTCGACTCCACATCCACGCTGAATGACTGCGCTGCGCTTTAATTACCCACAATTACCCCGTAAAAATCCAGGCAAAAATAAACCTCCCATTATCTCAAACTCATTCAACACTGGAACAACCTCAGACTCTACTCGTTAAGGTCTGTTATCGCATTCCAAAGCGGTCAGTTCAAGGCAACCATAAATGCGTTATATTGTGTGTAGAAATATATTACAATCATGCTTTAATTTTTGTGGCAGCCTGGAATTCCCACAGCCACAGCACCCTGCAAATGGGGGGGGGGGGGAACAAAGCCTTCCCACAGCACCCTGCAAACCATCGCCTCTCATGGTGGCCCACAGGCGGAGAAACCATCGCCTCTCATGGTGGCCCACAGGCGGAGATACCATCGCCTCTCATGGTGGCCCACAGGCGGAGAAACCATCGCCTCTCATGGTGGCCCACAGGCGGAGAAACCATCG
>JAOVYW010055985.1:61560-75004 GCA_025775045.1 Hiodon tergisus | reverse complement strand
AAGAAGAAGAAGAAGAAGAAGAAGAAGAAGAAGAAGAAGAAGAAGAAGAAGAATGAGGTACAACAGCATATGTAATGTTTATCTTTTAAAGACTTGTGTTTTGTATGTTTTTTTCTCTAATTATGGGTATATGCATATGGAAACCACACAGGAATTGAACGTGATCGTATACAACCAAGAACATTTTTTTGATGAGCATGTAACAGATAGCGATGTGTTAGATTTTCTTCTAGCATTTGGTCTGTCTATCTGCTGAGAATTTACTTTTTATCCATTCATTTAAATAATGAATACAACAACATGCCTACTGCTCCTTATTGTGACATATACACATAAAAATGCAGTCTATACATATTCATTTATTAATTAAAGATTACTGCTGTTTATTTGCATAGAAAAGCTCTAGATCCTTATTAAGAACTTTGTTTAAATTGAAGTCCACACTAAATGCTGTATAATAATTTCAGAACTGACATAACTCGATGACAGAACCAGGAGAGGATGACTGTAAGTGGTGACAAAGATGTAACTGCTCACTGGTCTGTTTCCAAGCCAAGTGTGAACAATTCACAGCGAAAGGTGGAGCACAATAAAAATGTGACTGAAATACCGATTAAAGGGTATTATCCCCCCCCCAAAAAAGTGGACATATGGTTAGATATTAGGCCAGGTATATCAAGCCTTTTAATAAACAATTTAAAAAATGAGTTGCCGAAAATCCTTAGCATCCTTCAGTTTGCATATGAAAGGAAGATTTTCTTGCATCTGTCCCGGGTGCCTATGTTTGACCATCTCTTGTCTGCGATTTGCTGTTTTTTAAACCTTCAGACTCCAGCCTAGGGAAGAGACAAAGACATGCCTGAGTGAGTCAAGGTCACTGAGAGGAAGCCCTGGCAGGCAGATAAGGACAGCCAGGATGGCCTGGCAAAGACAAGCTGTGCGACTGAGCAAGGCTCCAGGCTCCGAGAGAGATAGCCATGCCGTAAATTGATGACCATTTGAGTTATTCTTTAGCTATATATTTTTTTAATTTTGATTTGAGTAGCGAGGAGTGATTTCATATGTAGTTCGCAAAGCACCCAGGGGTATGCTGGTGCTGGTGAAGACGGGAGTGTCAAAATGTTAGCGACTCACTGAACTGTATTATTTTAATTCCCTGGGAGGGGACCTCAGCAGTGCAGGGCAGGGCAACGCCATGGGAGGGGGGTTGGACAGAGGACCCGTCTCTTTGGGCTTCACGTTGGTGTTCAAAGCACAGCTCTACTTCTGCCGTCCTATCATTCTGTAGACCCAGCAAAGAGGCTCACGGATTGGTTAATATCAGCTTCACTGTTTGTGCCAGAGTGTGCATAGCTGCTTCTGTTTCTTTAGGAATATACCAGTGTGAAAATACACTTCCTGTATGCCTTTGTTTATTAGGGGAGTCATAATTCATCCAAAAAAAGGGGGTGGGGGGGGCAATATTAGATATCAGTCCATCCGGTTGCTGGGGGTTGCTCCTCTTTTTCATGTTACTATGATTCCTATTTATATTAAACATGAACATGAAAGAAAGATCCTTGGTCTGCAGTACATTATTTTTGTTTGACAGCTTTGTTTCTCCTTTCTTTGACAGTGAAAAAGGATTGGTTCAGCTCAGCCTAGGATGCAGTTATAGATGAATAGAAGAAGCACTTACTGTGACAAGGTAAGGACAACTTTGCATTTTATAAAGGATTTTATTTAATTTTGATATCACCTTGCGTTGGGAATACTATCATAAGGAACTGACATATGATGACATTTAATCCTAAATCCACATTAATCATTAAGTCTCCACTGATTGTTGTTTACAAAAGAGGATGTCATCAAAGGTATGCTCTTGTGTGTTCTGACATGGATTACAAACCCCTTCTGAACACAAGTTAATGTGGGTGAAGCTTATTTAAAAGCAAGCCTGAGAGTCCCTTAATTAGCCCAATACAGGAAAGTCAATTTAAATAAAACACAGAAATGTCCATATTAGGTCTAAGGTCCTCTTGAATCAGCATATTTGGTTAATTCATCAATAAATAATAACATTACTAATAATGTTATTAATAAATCATTAAATTGAAGATGAAACAGGTATAAATTAATTCCCCGCTGGTGGGAGGTTTCAAAGTGTACTGCTTAAATTTCAGAGCGGTTTTCTGATTAGCCAGAATTTATCACAATAATATTTTAATATTTTTTCAGTTTATAGTACTTCATTACAGTCATTTTAATTAATTAATTTTCTGCATCCAGTTCAGGGTAATATAGCCAAGCCTTGCTAACATAGGGGTGTGAGACAGAGCACTCCTAGGACAGAACACCAGTTCATTGCAGGACATGAGCTATGCCCAATGAGGAGAACTTGCAAACTTCACACAAGCAGTGACTCCAGCTGGACACAAACCCAGGGCCATTTTTCATTGAATCACCCATCTGAATTTTACGTTATTTTTCACATGTATATTTTAATCTTGCCAATACTCTTTCAGTATCATTACAAATATAATCTGTACCATCCACTAAATAATTGAGTCACTGCACTGTGAGTCATAAGCATTAGCAGGACCTATTACAGCTACATATTATACGTGACTACTCCGCTACCTGGTTTTACTTGTGTTGCTTGCATAAGTATTCAACACTTATGCTGTAGAAACTCTCAGTATATATAAATTAAAGAAATTACCTTAGCGGAGTGGAGTATCGTTTCACCAGTTAACCATATAAAGAGCTCTGCATAACACTGGCCGGTATGGGAGGGTGGCAAGAGAGAAGCTGTAACTCAAAACTTACCATCTGAAAGCACGTCTGGAGTTTGCCAGGAAGCATGACAGTGACCCGGCTGTGATTTGGGGAAATATTTTGTCGTCAGATGAGACCAAGACAGAGCTTTTTGGCCAAAACTCAAAGTGCTATGTGTGGTACAAACCTAACATTGCCTATGCCTATGCTTACAGACATGTGCCTCTTTTAGGTACTCTGGAATAGATCACACAAAAGGGACAGATCCCAATTAACACAAATTTAAATATTCTTATTATTTAAGTTGGCCCAGACAACAAGGCACACCACTGTAGGGATACAGTGAAGTATGGTGGTGGCAGCATCATGGTGGTGGCAGCATCATGCTGTGGGGATGCTTCTCATTAGCTGGGCTTCTTGTTAGAACTGAAGGAAGAATGAATGGAGCAAAACACAGGGAACAACTGTACGAGAACTTGTTTAAGTCTGCTAAAAAAAAACCTTACGAGGAAATTCACCTTTCACCAGAACAATGACCCCAAGCACAAGGCCAGAGCCACATTGGTGTGCCTCAAGAACAAAAAGGTGAATGTTCTACCGTGGCCCAGTCAAAGTCCTGATCTTAATCTCATTTTGAATCTGTGGCACCAAGCCTTAATGACTATTGGTTTTATATAGATGTTTGGTATATTTATTTACTTAATTTAATATGTATTCACGTTAGTAATTGTGGTTTCTAAGTTTTGTACTCCGACGGGTTGTACACCTTGGCACAAAAATGCAAGTGGTGACGTCTTTCTAGTTTAACATATCTATGTCATTTATTCCTTTACCTGTCACCCAGGCTGTGACCAAACTTTGGAAACCTGCTAATTCAATTTAATAAAGTTTAAAGCAATATTTAATGGTGTTTAAAAAAAAAAAATTATTAGTTTTACAGATAACGCAATTAAATGCAAAAGAAATTCCTCTTATATGGAAATCTGCCTTCGTTCTTCCTCTATTAAAAGGGGGTTACCCGACAGACTTAAGCAACTATAGGCCCATCTCCAAACTGTCTGTCCTGGTCAAGATTTTTTAATCTCTCATGAGCGAACAATTGAAAGAGTTTTTGTCTACAAACATTTGATCTAATTTTCAATCAGGTTTTAGAAAAAAACAGCACAACTACAGCAGCCCTAAAAGTAATAAATGATTTTATTGATTCTTTAGACAAAAAGCAACACCGTCTTCATGGATTTATCTAAGGCTTTTGATGCTGTGGATCACACAGAATTAAAACAAAGACTCTTCAGTGTAGGATTGTCAGAACCAGCAGTCTGTTGGTTAGGAAACTATTTATCAAGCAGATCTCAGTGCGTGAAGGTAGATGGTCTTACTTCTAGCTCCCTTAGTGTTTCCAAGGGTGTGCCCCAGGGATCGGTCCTGGGACCACTCTTATAAAAGTCTCGATCAAAATGTCTCCAGTGCAAATTTCCATTTTTATGCCGGTGATACTGTGATATATTGCTCTGCATCTACTCCAAACCAGGCTCTTTGTCACCTACAACACTGTACAACATGTTTTTCCTTCAAGTCCAAAAGGAGACCTGTTGCTGATATCTTTATGTCAGTGCTGGAATGTGGTGATGTTATATACATGCATGCATCCATTCAAAGCCTAAAAACGAGAGTTTCTGTCTACCATGGTGTGCTGAGGTTTATTACAAACCTTAAAGCCCTTACTCACCATTGCTCCTTGTATGCTCGGGCTGGATGGTCTGCATTATCCATCCGTAGACTAAATCATTGGCATATTCTTATATATACAGCCATACTTGGTCTGCTTCCATCTTACTTACAAATTTACATTCAAGAGAAAAGTACGTGAAGATAGTGCCTTCGTTCCCAGGACCTATTATTATTATCAGTCCCACACGTTCGGTCTGAGCTGGGAAAAGGCTGCTTAGAATCAGCTGCAAAATGCCCTGAATCTTCGGGAGCCGGTTTCATTGTTTGTTTTAAAAGTATTTTTAAATGACTTGGAGGCTGGCAATTCTGGCTGTCGATGTTAGGACTGATAAATCATTTGATCCCTGTTTTGATGATTTTTTGGCATGTACCTTAAAATTTTTATATTTAAGGAACTTGTAACTGATTAATTCTTCTCATTTGCAAGTTGATATATATGTTAATATATGTTTTCTGTTTTTGTAACTGCAACCTTGTTAATTGTGCTGTTGCCTGTCTTGGCCAGGACACTCTTGGAAAAGAGATTTTTAATCTCAATGAGTTTTTTTTCCTGGTTAAATAAAGGTAATAATAATAATAATAAATGCAATTTCATTTAACACGATTAGCGGAGTGCCAAAGTTTTTATTTGGTCTGGCCAAGTTGAAATTTCTCGGTTCATTCAACAAGTACCATGCCAATGTATTCCCTACATCTCTTTGTAATTGGACATGGCTGTTTGATACCAACATGTCGGTCAAAGTAATGCTGAATTGGGAGAGAAGTTAACAAGCGCCTGGAGAATAAACGTGGAAGCTTTGCCAAGAAAATGATCTTTGTGGTAAAACTCATGTATGTTCAATTTTAATAAGCTTGGTCAAACTAAATCCTCATTATTATTATTATTATTATTATTTTATATATAATGTGTATTTCTTTTATCGCTTTTAATTTAGCCAGCAGTATTCATCATTTAATAACTAGCACATATTAGGATCACCCAAAGTACATTATTGAGCTTCTATTTGTCAGTAGATGATGGTTTTGTAGCTTTACAGGTGCAACGTTTGAAAAATATCCTCAGGTTACCATCTCAGATAGGGAGTGCAATAAAAGAGAACATTTATCAACTCTCATATGGCCTCGAGAAACTGGTAAATTGCATTTGAATTTTTCTTATATCGTTTTAACTGTATTTTTATTTATTTATATGTTTGGTGAATGGCAGTTTAGGGTCTATTACATTCTGGCTGTTCTAGAATGTATTGTTTAACATGGAATAGATCTAATAACAGACATTAGCTGAATTAAGCCACACATTATTTTCTTTTAAAATATTTTACTTCAGTGAATAGTTCTGTGTTTGTTTATGTTTGTTTGGGCACTCTGGTTATCCCTTGGATAAATTGAATATTACCTAATAATGTTGTACGTTTATTTTGCCTTTGCAGGTTTGTTTCCCACTCAGGGAATTGTAAAAGGCATCATCTAGAAACCAGTCATGGTTGTATTAATCTTTTTGTTCTTTTCTGTTCTTTTATTTTCATTTAGTTTGCTGGCGTTCATCTTCCATCAGTGGATTTTTTTTTTCCATTTATTTCCAAGGCACAGAAAGGCATGGAAATGTTCAAGGGGAGTGAATACTTATGCAAGACACTGTACAGACATAACTTGCCTGATTGAGTTTTGTTGTATATTGTTGTAAATGCTTCAAGAATAAATCAGATAAATTATATATTATCTTTTTCATAGTAAACAGAATTATTTGACGGTATATTGCTAACAGTCCTTACTCCATATGGTTGTTTACAATTTCTCTCTTAGGCTGTAATCCCATACTTGCAGCAAACCTGAAAATATTCCCTAGATTAAATTAGCAGCCAGCTTCAACTCCAACTCCACAACAAAGGTAAGAAATGGCTTCTGAGTCCAAATTCTTTTGTTTTGGTTGATTGTTTGACATAAAATTGCACAAAAACACGGCTTAGTCATTGTACTGATGATTGCGTCGTCATGAAAAGTATCGCGATACATCGACACACCCCTACCCTGAACCATACCTTAGTGCGGCATTCAGTTGAGAAGGGAACAATATTAGGTTGAACGATTGAATGATTGTGGTATCAAAACCATGGCAATTTATGCCACATAATACCGTGAAATCTCTACTATGATGACATCCTTAAAGAAACTTTACCCACATTGTGGATTCTCTGATATAGCACAAGTAAGAGTAGCTTTTGTCTTGCAGAAAACGTGAAGCATTGGTAAATGAAGCCATAGAAAACAAGTCTCTCATGTCCTTGGCTTACATCAGTGATCCCTTGCATAGATAAAGGAATAAAGTATCCATATATAGTTCATGCAGCACTTTTCAGATGAGTACTTTTCTTTAATTACTACGTGTTACGCTCGTACATTTATATAGTGATGGTTGTTAATTAAGATCAGCCTTAGCCAGCAGGGAAGAAGGCGCTATTCAAGGCAGAACGCCATATCGGATCCTTGTTATATGCAGAGCAGTAGGACAGTTAATCCAGATAAACTCGATAAATTTCCATGACCTAGAGTGCACACTGCCTGGGAACACACATTTATGGTCATATTATGGATCAGTGAGCCGTTAACACTGTAAACAAAACACAATTTTCTGTTGGAGAAGATGGACATGGCTGAGATGTGCTCCTAAAAACTCAATTTAATTGTCACAGCACAGTGCTGAAACATTGCTTGCCAGCAAGAACCCTGTTGCACTGTAATCGATCTGTGATGATTTGCAGCCTTATTCATATTCAGTAACAAACAGGCACTGAAAATAGACCATAGGTAAAGACAGAACAAATTTATATCCATATTCATACATTACTTTGAAGCATTTCTTGGAAATCTTTTAAATGATGCAGCTGCTGCAAAATACTATAATAGTGCTCCTCCTATATAGTTTCATATGACATTTCACCAATTTGCAGCTGTTCGTTGGTTTTGCCCTGGATAAGGACATTTATTATTTCATTTCCAGGACAAATGTTAGGATAAATGTGTGCTAATGCTCCACCAATTTGGGATCAAAATAATTTATGGGCCTTTTACAGCTAATTACAGGGTTATAGGGTTATAGGGTTCTATGCATGTCACAATCAACATCAATAAAAGATCAGTTTAATTTGGCATGGTTTAAAATGCCATGTTAAATTAAGACAGGTTTCGAATGTTGCAACGATATTTAGAAACTTCTGAGTAAAATGAAATTGTTTACACCTTGTTTTTGCTTGACACTAAGATTGGTGCCAGAAAGTGTTATATTTGTTTCTGGGAGCATTTAAGTGACGTAAATAAGATAGAATGTGCGGATGAGTGTTGTAGGCCTAATGCATCAAAAGACAGAAATCTGGCTTTATTAGTCAGGAATTGCCCAAAAAACAACAACAATAAGGCTTTCCAGTTCCATTTGCCGCCAAAGTTATTTGTGTGTCTTCTCCGCATAAATGATGTATTATGAGTCAAGTGTGGGCTGTTCGTTTTTATCTGATCTGCACTGAGAATTGGCCCCATTTCATTTAGCATTAATATGCATTCAGAAGGCACTTTCAGTCATCGCTCCCATTCAGTTAAGTCTCCCTCTCGTTCTCTCTCATGATGCTTTTTAACTCCGACCTTCCGTGCAAGTTTAGAGTTGTCATAAACAATCCCTTCCGGCCCTTCATCACTCCATATTATGGGTTCTCTCAGGGAAAAACAAACAAACAATGGATCCAGGGTTACAGGAAATAAAATCCCTTCCGCAGTTGTAAGATGTCGTGTAGAAATGTATAATAACCAAAACCAATGTATTACAATAGTGTTTCGTCAATTATGGGGTGAATTATAAAAGTGAGACTTCTTTCAACTTTCGAGGTTGAAGTTTGGGGATTTATCGGGCTCTTCTTCCTTCATGTCCTTTCTTCTGTAGTCTCTGAAAGTTTCCTTCTTAGATGTCATGTGAGACTGGCTTTGGATTAATTCTATGAATTGTGATCGGTAGCCCTTCAGGGTTACAGGGTTCAAGTTAATTGACAACTTCAGTAAGCGAAGTAGTTTTCACGATCACTGACATTATCAATATTCACTGACAATGATATTTCCATCAGTACACTGAAGAAGTCTACAATTAGGATAAAAGTTACACAACAAGCATGTCAAGTACGACTAAATGTGAAGAACCCTGACATAAGTACCAATATAAATCTCCATATATTTACACAAGGATTTAACCCTATTGCACTCTGAATCATACTGTAATTATGGTTGTTGGTTATGGCCATGTTTATAGGTTTATATAAAATAATAGATGACCCTTTTGAATAAAAAACATAATTATTTCTGAATGAAGGTGGTTTAGCACATAAACAGGTATATTAATACATGTGGAAATCCTTGTTAATTCAACATAAATTAATGGTGATTTAATCAATTTTATTCTTGAAGCATTCATGTCTAATTGTGGTTCTTAAGGCTGGTGACGCAGTATCTATTCCGAGAGATAAAACTGAGCCTTACTATGGAATTAGGCTTGGTAACTAAGGAAAAAACAATGCAATTTAAAATTTAAAAACAATAATATAAGATTAACAAGAAGGATGTGTGTGGTCTGGAATGAAATTACTGTGTTTAAACGTGGGTAATGCATTCCAGAGTCTGGAGACCGAGCAGCTAAAGACCTAGGCCCCCATGGTGGAGAGGCAGAATGGAGGTGTAACCAGGAGACCAGCAGTGGAGGAGCAGAGGTAGAGAGAGGGGGCATAAACTGAGAGAAGGTCATAAAGGTCGATGGGTGACTGGTTATGGAAGGCTTTGAAGGTGAAGAAGAGTGTCGTATAGTCAATATGGTATTGCACATGGAGCCAGAGTAGATAAATAAGAAATGCTGTGATGTGTGCCGTTGATCTAATGAAGATTCTGGCAGAAGAGTTCTGAAACACATGAAGTCTGTTTGTGAGTTTTGTATTGATAACAGTGAGGAGAGTGTTTGAAAAATTTAAGCCCAAAATAAATAAGACCCGTTGAATAGAAAAACTTCTTGACCCCAATGTTTTTTTTTTTATTACAAATGGGACAAAAAGTATGAAGATTTTCTTCTCCGTGATGACTGATTTTATTATAATTCATGTAATGCTTGTAACAGGACAAAATAATGACTAAAATATTATCGGCTAATGACATGAGCTGTATTCTGAACATCAATCTCCACCTCAATCAATCTCAGTTGGAACTCGGTGAGCTAGCTCTTCCTTTTTTTAACAGTTCAGTTCTTCCGAAAGGAAGGTTTTCGTTTAGAGTTTGTGGTCTGTTGCATTTGTTTCAACTGACTGAGTGTAAATAATGAAGAATAAAACACGTACACCCTCCCCCTGTGTCTCCGTCCAGAATGAATCCGTTTTTTTAAAGTCACTGGATTTTAGATGGTGTTGCATTTAAGTGGCCGCAACACGCTCCAATATTTTGGAGAGTAAGGCAATATTTGAAATGGGACGGTTATTCATGTTATCGGGGTCAGCATTTGACATTTTGAGGATGGGCGCAATAGCAGCAGTCTTGACAGTTGAGGGTACGGTGTCAGTGATGAGGGCAGGGTTAATTATCCCAATGAGCAGGGGGGGACAGCTGGTAGGCAGGGGGTCAAGTTGGCAAGTGGCTGATAATTTAAATTTGCAGATAAGTCAAATGATGGAGTTCTCAATAGCCAGGGTGAAGTCGGAGGGGCATGTAGTGTAGGTGGGGCTTCCAAGGTGCTCATCCAGGACAAGTTGTCAGCAAAAGTACTGGGAATTGTAAACAGATGTTGGCGGATGTCGCAGATTTTGACATGGTAAAGTTCATGGACTCGTTTGGGGTAGGTGTCAGCTGGGAAGTGGTCAGGAGGCGGAAGTAAACAGTTCATTGGAGAAGAAGACTTTTGAATTGGCCAGAATAAATAATGTCGAGGTAGTAGTAAGACGCTCTGGCAGCTGAGAGGTTGTTTTTGTATATCAACGGGGGCTTGAGATTTAACAACTAAACCGATCCTTTCATACAGACGCTTGAGATGCCATCCACTGGCTTTAAACTGGTGAAGCTTGGGGGTGTAGCAAGGAGTGTGGATAAATGCGACTGGTTTTAAGGGGAGCAAAGGGAATCCAGGGAGGAGGAAAGGCAGCCAATATAGCGGGTGATGAGATCAGAGGGGGACAGGGCTGGGGTATTGTGTTAATCCAGCTCACAAGATCGTGGGGTTTATGCGTTTTACATTCCTAAGAGAAAAAAGTGCATTTGACATTTAGCTCGGAAAAGCATATGGAAACTTCAAACATAACAGCTTAGTAATCAGAGATATGGCGGTCACCATTAGTTATGTTGAAGGGAAGAATATCGGTGGAGCAGACCGAATCTAAAATGTGACCTTTGTGAGTGGGGAAAATGACATTCTGAGTAACTTCAGAACCAACTTGTAAGGACATAAAGTCAGCCACAAAAGTAAAAAATAAAAATAAAAAAAAACCTTGAAGTGGCATTAATACGGATATTAAAATCGCCAACAATCAGTACATAGAGATGAAGCATAGACAAGTCATTAATGTACAGTTCAGTTAAAAAACAGGTCAGATGCAACCAGAAGTAAATATATAGCTAAGGCCCAAAACTTAACTGTAACTGACATTATTTTACCTATAAAAATATTGTAACGGGGATGGAGGGCAGCACCAATGGTGGCTGGGAAGCCCGGCTCCCGGACTTTAGCTGCCGAAATACCCTGTAAATAATGTGTTGTGTATTTGTACTGTTAGCGTGTTTAATTCACTAGTTCCGTTAGTTAATTGTCATGTCTGTATGGTTAAGGTTCAGTTCCCTCACCGCGGGCATGTTCGCTAGAGCGTGTGAGGGCTCTCTGTGTGTTTCCGTGTGTTCGTCAGTTCTTTCCACTGCCAGTTCTGCCTTTGTCAAGGCGGTCGTAAGCGCATGTGCGAAATAAAGAGCATTGATTCTTGTTAAGCGGTGTCAGTCTCGTGCTTGAGACCACGCAGAGAAGTGGCTCTCCCGAAAAACGCTACAATATTCTTTAGCGATTTATAATATAAACAATAGGCTAAGGTAGATCATTTTTAAAACACTGTGTACCTAGCTAGTACAACAACAACAAAAAGACATCAATGTTGATGTTTTGTTGGTGAGTTTCACCAGTCAGGTGAACTGCAGGCCTGCAGCTTGTACACCGGAACATTATTTTTAAAATTTACAATAGTCGCCTGTTTGTTTGGTATTCGTCAGTAATATCACAGGATTTCCAACATGATAAACATATGGTTAGAGTGAAAAAAAACAAAAAAAAACAAAAAACTGCAACCTGCCATTTCCCAAACTCCACCTGGTGGAGTTATTCACCAGACGTTTTGAAAAGTGTTATTCCATGTTTGAAGACATCATTCAAAAATGTTTATTACACAGAAATGCCTCATCAGTGAAATGTATTAAATCAGTTGGAATTTATGGTGTGCGTGGTTGAATTACAATGATGACCGAGTTGTTCATGTGCTGAACCACCTACATTCAGAAGGAATTCAATGCCCACTATTATTAGGAGGTTTTACCTAATAATACATGTAGTATATTATAGTAAACTGCAAATGAAGAGTTTAACGTTAAATCACGTGTCTCGTCCGATTTAAATAAAAAGACCTCTGAATTTATAGCCAGGCATTTTTGCATTCACAAAGGCTCAAGTATCACATAGTACATTAAGAGCTTCCATTTAACTACAACAATAAATCAATTTGTTTGTGATTTGTCATTTAAATACCACATTTTGCAGTCACAAAGTTCTAGAACATGCATTGATGCAGTGACATTAACTGCCTGAATTTAAATCGGCTGAATTGTTTTGGAAAATATTCTCAATAATAATGATATTTTTGCATTGTATTTTATAGTGATTAGTATTTAGTCAATTTAACAGACACAGCAGATGAAGATATGTGTAATACTGAACATCAGAACGAGGCTAAAAGTAAAGAAATTTTTCAAGAAATATTTTTGTTTTTTAAATTAGTTTTTTAAGGAGTAGGTGAACGGTTAGATGGCAATGTAGTTTGAAATGTAGAATGGATACAGTTGAAGAAATAGATGCACCAAAGTAGAGATAAACAAAAAGTTTTTTAATGATTTATGCAGTGTGGGAAAAGCAAGCGAAGAAACATTTTACAAAAATGGCAGTTCCTTTAATGGAAGCTCTGAAGTGAGCGCTTCAATGATTGTGAACAGTGTACCTGTAGAGAGGTAAACAGATTGAATCAGCAACTTGAGGATTGATCCCAGACAGATCAGCGAAACCTTGAAGAAAAGAGTCTTTCCATTTCTTTTTTCTGAGGACAAATGTTTTTTTGATCTGTTGAAAATCTGTGTGTATATTGTGAACTTTAGTTAGATAAAGCTGGAGGATAGATTTATCACCATGTAAGGGTATTTATAAGTATATGTATATACATAATGTGTTTGCAAGTGTTTATACATGATTATACATGACCTTGGTTTGTTTAACACGGACACAAGTTTGCATTGTAAACTATATGAGAATTTTCAGTTGCACTCACATTCGAAAAGAGTCGTACAAGACACAACGCACATCAGAATTAAAGGCAAATCATGGATGGGTTTCCAAAGCAAACGACTCCATCGGAAAGGCATGGTCAAACCTGACAGCGGATCACGCTCTTCAGAGCAGTGAAATTCCACCTGTCCATTTGTGATTGTCAAGTGAAATTGCACACTGACATTAGTTTCTAAAATAAAACATTGCGAGGAAATCACATCTGATAGTTTCAAAAATGGGGCACAGAGTAATCCTGTGCACGAACTCAGATATATAGTGTGATAATGATAATCCCTAATTGGTCCATCCATACAAGGAGTCAAACTAAATTGAATAACTTTTATTTTTCATTCGCCACACACCAACTCCACTCCTAAC
>JAOVYW010055985.1:50747-61460 GCA_025775045.1 Hiodon tergisus | reverse complement strand
GTCCATCCATACAAGGAGTCAAACTAAATTGAATAACTTTTATTTTTCATTCGCCACACACCAACTCCACTCCTAACAGGCCATTTATCCACTTCAATGACCATGATTTTAATTGTGTTAATGGTAATCGGTTACAGCTGTGGAGAATTCCTTGCCTTCTCACGTAATCGATGGGTCTTTTCCAACTTTCCCCTTGGAGGCTCCCGCCAGGGGATCACTTAAGGCTATGTTAGCCTGCGTGGTGTTCTTCCCAGCTTCCCTGTGGACCTATTTCTTCAGGAGACCCATTTCTTAACTCTGGCTTCCTCCAGTCCGGTAGTTTTATTTAGTTTGGGGGTAACATACTGGGGTATGTAACTATTGATAGTCCCTTCATCTGTGAGGAACACAACCCTACCCTGGTGAATGTCTGCAGAATTTCACAATCCACATTCTTTGTTATGGCCATTCTCCACAAAGCTTTCATGATACTTACACAGTTTTCTGGGCGTTCTATAGAGTGGGGTCCACTAATTGGGCCATTCCAAATTGCCTCCAGTACTGTGCCAATGGTGAATTTCAGCGACCAGTTCACATTCATGGAGAGCAACTTATTTATATCAAGGCTTAATTTAATCAAGGCTATCAAGGCTTAATTTATATTAAGGCTGACACACTAGATTTGAACATTTCAATTAAAAATGGTAACATATTTAAAAAACAACTCAAGTTATCTCATGTTCCAGACTTTGAAAATACCTGATGACTTAGCTTGTGAGCCAAAAACATCGACAATAATAATAGCTTTTAATGATAGGCTAAACAATTGCTGTAGGCTATACCTTCCAAATCTGTTTAGCAAAAATCTGCATCCCATGTTTCTACTTAGTTTCTAGCTTGTTTACAAGCGCTCATAGACAGCTTGTTATTCAGTGTTATTTAGGAAGAACACAAGCCAGTTCCCATTTATAACTGAAACGTATGTGGTTTATTCAGAGGCATTCACTCAGCCATGTTTTGAGGGTTATCAGATTTGGTTATTCATTATTGACGGAAAAGATTTTGAGAAATTGTTGTAGTCGCAAACCAAAATCTAGGCAATTACTGATATGTGTTTTTGAAGTTGATCTTCGGTTAAAAATATATCTTCTTTAATACAATAAAAGGAAGCTCTTTCCCTAACTGATTTTCTCCTCTAATCAGTGACTTTCTAACTGCAAACTGATTTATACACACACATTATCTGATTTATTGAAAAAGAAAACCAAAAAGGTACGTATGAACTTAAATCGCGGAACACAAAATAATTAGCATTAACATCCACTGGACATGTGAACTTAAACCATTTAATCAAATGACTTACACCAAATTAACAAAATAACAATGTAAAGTTTTTTGACCAGAGTATTACACAGTAATTAAATACAGTTTGTGTCATCAGGTCAATACATGGGATTCCCCTCCCTAATATTTTCTCTGGTACCTGGTGATTCCATGTTAGGGGCACTTTGCGCCTAAACATGTCAGTTATATGTACATGAAGAAGTGTTAAATGACAGATTCCGAAGGTTGCAATGAAACATTTATGGCAATGTGAACAGTTTAAGAATATTTATAAAAATGTTTTGGCAACTGTCAATGTGTAGGTTCAAAACTATGTTATTGTGAAGGTGTGATGTGTTTATTGCTTTTTCATGCAATCATGGCTGAATATAAACTGTATTACAAAAACAGTTATGACTGAACATTAATAACACTATGACATTTGACATTTAAAATGCAAAACCATTTCTTGCGTGCACGTGATATAGCTTTTGTTTCACTTTGCTATGCTTAAGTTTGCAGTTCTCTACATTGCAAAGCAAAAATAGGCCAGCACAAATTGTTCCATGTCTGAGGGAGGCACATCAATATTAAATTTTTCAGCAAATCTTTAGTGAACAACCTGTTCCATTAACCTTTCTAACCTGATGTATTTTAGACATGCATTTCTGCCTGTGCTCAAACGTCAACTAAAATATTTCTGTACGAAAGAGTTTACTGAAAGAATTCTCATCAGTAAAATACAAGCAACAGTGGATGACAACATAATGTGTGTGTGTGTGTGTGTGTACATATATATATATATATATATATATATACAGCTTGATGAAACAAGTATTTTGGTACCAGAGCTGTGCACATTCCTGGGCCATCTCAGGTTACATGGGGAACGGTTCCAACTGCAAATGATTGCATCAAACTGCATTGCCAGGGAGGGGTCAAATCACCCAGAATGCATCAGCTCAGGAATTAGCTTTTTAATAAATCTCAGGTGAGTCGCATTCTTTTATAAAACGTCCCCTTCTGCCAGCTCAGAAAAACAGAAAACAGAAAACATAGGAATGTTGGTTTGTTTAAACCTTTTATTTATTTATTTTTCCCTCACGGTAGCTGCAGTGCTTACATAAAGCATCTCCTTGCTGTGCGAGCGGTCCACATGACAAACACGTAATAGTTCTGTCCCTAGCTGGGGGGAACCTGGACACGCAGCTTTCCGTTTGATTTCCACCCAACCTCACCATCAAAGTGCACAAAACGAGGCATGTCGCACAAGATGCAATACCTTATTGAACTTTTAATTAAGAGGTAAACAGACTTTTAGATTGCCACGCATTTCATTTCCCCCGAACGCACTTATTCCCTACCATGGTGTCCCTCGAATGAAACTTCCCTTCCCGAAGGCTTAGATGATTTACACAGGACCCCAATAGTTTAGTGGTGAGCAACAAAGCAGTAATCTCACCGCTCACCCACACTAAACAACATATCCTGCGGCCCATACTTTCTGCTGCTTCCCTCCCTTTCACTAGCCAACCAACCAGAGGTAGGATTAATACTATCATGAGCAATATCAGGCACATAAGAGATAAAGAGCTGGCACGGTTAGCTGAAATATGCCAGCAAAAAATAAATAAATGAGGCCCCGTTCTCTTCATAGGCGGGAGGCCCCCTTCTACACTTGGTGCAAATCCCAGAAGGCGGCTTCGTCTTCGCACCACGGAAAACATCAACAGGTTAGTTCCTTCTGTGCACACCAACCGCGGAAAGCATGTGGTTTTTATTTACAAACTTTGTGGTTGGTACACTGTGAATTGGATCTACTCTCCAAATCTCAGGTGACAGCTGGGACCCCACGTGACTGACAGAGACAATTTTAAATCGGAACAGGCAAGCGTAGCGCACGTGCGTGGCACGCTAAATGTGTTGGGACGTGCAGAGTTTGTCTGTGCTTTTCCATGTCTTGGAGTCAGCTAAACAAAAACGGTTGTTTTGTATGTACTAAGACATTCCTAATATCAAAATTATTTTTATATTTCCGTTTTCATAAATTGACATTTTCAGGGTTCATATTCAGTTGTTCCCTTCAAAAGATTGAATGGGGGAGGAATCACAAAACAAGGATTCCTGCCATCTCTGCTTCTCATGTTGCCAGCATGAAGGTGTCGGTTTTAATGAAGTTCCAAATACAGGCAAATTATTTGCGGAATGTCTCAAAACAATGTAGGCCTACTTTTAATTCTTTCAGATTGTAAATCATGCCAAGGTGCTGTGGGACACCAAAATTAAAACTAAAGGATTGCTTGGGGGTCATTTAGACATTAGAAAGGTACTTCCAAAGAGTAAGCAATTTAAGAAACTCAACTGATCCTAACCTGGATTATTTATGCCTCAACTATACATGGTAGCCACAGAACTCTGCCCTGGGTGTGTGCAATATGCCAGGTCATTACATTTTTAAGAACGGATAGAGATATAGGTTGAGGAGAGTGAGTTCTGAATTATGTAAAAGAAACCATCGATTGTAATCAAATACAGTTTTTAATTATCTGAAATGTCTTGATTTAAATGTATTGTTATCACCGCAGATGCATTTTATTATTATCGGATTGTACGTAGAGATCTCCCTCATATATCAATTTGTTTTTACGTGAAATTTTAAAAGACTGTGTCCTAGCAAAATAATTTATTCTTATTGGTGACTTTAACATTAACTTGTTAGAAAAATCTAATAAAAAGAATCTTAAAAGAAACCATGGATAGATTTAATCTATGTCAGCTGGTAAAGGTGCCAACTAGAATTCCAACTAGAATCAAAGACTCGTACAGCTGCAACATTTAGTAAGAAGTCTGAAAGAATGATAAAATCTTGTAACTGTGTTTCCTGACAATAATTTTACCCTTATCGCAACCCTTATCACAAAGGGCAGATTTAAAATTTCTAATGTAAAAGACAGATAATACTTTAAAAGGATCAAATAAAATTGCACGTAATGCACATAAACTTGCACTCCAAACAATCTTTTAATGGTGCATGATACCGTCGAATCATTTTATCATACCTTCAGTGCAGAAATACAGACCCATATTGATAAATAATCTACAAGGGTCAAAAAAATTAACTTTGAAAAATTGATCTAACATAATTTTCTGAGTGATCATGGCAATTGCTTTAAAGAAAGTTTATGAGGCTTTAAAGACAATCACTAAAAGCTTGTAGGGGGAGAGATATGATGATATACAAACGACTAGAGGTCTGAACTGGACCAAATCGAATCCCTGTCTCAATTTTTTATTCTAAAGTAATTAATCCTGGAACCAAATATTCCTCAATCTGCAAAAGTGGTAGACAGATTTAGCTTGTTTTGAAAACAGCTGCAGGAAGGCACATGATGGCAGCTGCCAACCAATCACAGCTTACATTCCTGACTGTTCAACAACACAAACCCTGGCACGCATATATAAATTACTATTTTACAAATTGTTGGTAGACGTATGGCAAATTTGCGGGGGATTTGTTTATGCGTACTTTGTATGCCTTGTTTTCATGAGTTTTGTTTTGTGTATTGTTCAGTTTGTGTGTTAGAAAGTTCGTCACTAGACGGTTCGAAAACAAACAATGTTGTAAATGCTTATTGTATATTTCATATAAACATATAAACGTTTAGGTCACAGAAAACAATATATGGATAACGCTTCAGGTGTTTATTCACTTTCAAATTCAGGCTTTAATAATTGTGTTTTTCATGTGTTTACTTTAAACCAAGTAATTTTCAGTATTCAGCTCTCGACTGTAACATAACTTACTGAATATCTTAATCCTGGGGTAATGTTTTTCTATCAGGGGTGTTTTTAAAAAAATGTGTTTTATCATTTTAAACAGAATTCTGGAAGCCCTACACATATTAAATAATAATATACAAAAGCAATCAGATCCCACACAATGTATGGCCCATGGTCCAATGCTGTTGATGTTTACAGTAGCAGGAGTGTGGTGTTTACACACAAGACTACTGATAAATACTGTGGCTGAGACTCCCTTCCCAAAAGCCATGTGGGAATGTGCCCATCAATTGGGCAATTATCACCCGCAACTGGCCTTTGTTATAAATTGAGGTTACCCATCTGCTAGATAGGTAAAAGTAGCATGAAAGCTCCAAAAACACCATTAAGATTATCTGGGTCCGTTTTTTAATAAAAATTATGCTATGGGAGAGAAGTTTTCCCACTATATATTGTACCCCTGTAGCAATACAAGTTACCGAGGTTGGGGACAATTCTTGTTTTACACTCCCAATTCCACTTAGATATCCTAAGCAATTCCAATATTAACACAGCGTAGTTTGCACAGTTCTAGTTTCAAGTGCAAGCAGAAGGTTCCCCTTATTGAAAAACATGAAGACTTACATCACTTACATTATAAGAAGGGAGAGAAATGAATAAAACAGAAGTTGACTCAAATCCAGCAAGCAACTTTGATTTACTTGTTAATGGCTGAATATCTATAAACTTCTGAAGAGTACATTAGCATGAGTTAGCTGATAGGTGCTCTTTCGAAGCTGCCAAAACTGAGAATATTCGAGACAGGCCAGTGGTATGGATATTGGAGTCTGAGAAGCTTCAGCTAATGTCTGACTCGATGCTTGACAATGCGGTTGAGTTTGTGAGGCAGTCATAACGAGGGACGTGTCAGTGAGCAAGGGGAAGTCAGCTTCAGCTGCATACAGTTCAGTGAAGATGGAGACTAGTGCATATCACATAGGGAGAGAGTGAGATCAAGTCAAAAAGCAGAAAAGCAACTAAGCCAGACACAAATGTTTCAGGTGTGGAAAAGCTTATACCCAAGAGGTAGAATTTTCTGCTGCTAGAAATACTGAATGCAGTAGAAAGATGGGACACTTTCCGGTGATTTGTCGCACCCAGGTGGTTAACAAAGTAACTACACCCAGTGAGGTAAGGGATGAGGTTCATTTTGTTGGAGAGGACACAAACATTGCTGACTCAAGCCATGTGTACAATGTGAGACTACCAATACAAGGGACTGAAATAGAGTTCAAGATTGACACAGGAGCAGGTGTAATTTCTGGAGGGAAAAAAAACATTCTTAACTCCTAATTATCCTCCATAACTTAAGGGCACAGCATAACTTAAAACCCTGAGAGTCCAGAGAGTAGACCGAACCGTATGGATCAATTCAAACTACCAGATTCAAGGGCTGACAGTTTAGATTTGAGGTGTAACCTCCTAGGCCTAATGTTGCAGTAGGAATGGGCTTAGTAAAGATAATTGAAAAGCTTAAAAGTACTTACCTGACAGAGCTGGACATGTTTAAAGTAAAGCCAATCAGATTGGCCCTCAATGATGATGCTGTACCCTGCAGTGTTTTAGAGCCAATGCTCCCCAAGGAGAAAAAGGAATTCATGGTCCAGCTTGGAGTGGTTTTGGAGGTCAAGGAACCTACGGAGTGGTGTGCACTCATGGTTCCGATCCCCAAGAAGAATGGGCAGGTGAAGACATGCTTATACCTGAAACAGCTGAATAAAGGGGAAATAATGAACAAAGGCTCTACCCACCATTGATGATATCGTATCAAAGCTGGCCTGAGACCTGAGTTGAAAACTAGGCGTTATCCACTACCTGAGGAGGTATCTACCAAATCTCTGAGGCAACAAGACCACACTATTTCCTGCTCAAGGGTCCGTTACATGGAAAGAGGCCTTCAGAGTAAAACAACTCGTCAAAGAGGCATCTGTTTTGGCTTTTTATGATGTGACAAAGCCAAGTCAGAGCTGATGCCAGTAGTTATGGGTTCAGTGGTGTCTTACTACAGAAACATAATGGACGGTTGAAGCCAGTTTCTTTGTTCCATTGTTTCAAAACACTCACTGATGCTATGCACAGATAAATAAATAAAAAGTCTTGCTGCAGTATGGTCATGTGAGATGTTTTCTCCACTACATGGGCAAAAGTATGCCGTCTCTGTTCAGTCCACTCAGGTTCTTCCATACCAATCTCCTCAAACTATTTCCATATGGATCTCCCTTTGTGCACGAGGGCATTGTCATGCTAAAACTGGAAAGTGCTTTCTCCAAACTGTTGCCACAAAGTTGGAAGCATAGGCGCTATGCATTTGGGCAGGTAGCATTCTCCTGTCATCCGCCAAACCCAGATTCATTTCATGGACTACCAGATGGTGAAGCATGATTCATCACTCCAGATAACACGCACTATGTGCCTATTATATTATATGTGCAATCAGCAGTCCTGTTCAGCTAGCATGTGTGACCTACCCTTCGTGGCCGAGGAATAAAAGCCTTTACAGTTGACATGTTTGAACTCGGCTGAACTCGGCATGTTCAATAGTTAATGTTTTTCATTGTACAAGTTCTAAATGAAAAATATAAAAGAGTAGCTCTGCCTTCCATTTGGTTAGCGCAATGAAAATGAATAACTCCAACAGAGTCATGTGGCTGAGGCTTGCCATATAAAGCAGGCAGACAGGCATCAGGGCATCCAGTTACTGTTTGATTGAACATCAGAATTGGAAAAATTGGTGACCTAAGCAACTTTGAGCGTGTATGATTTTCAGTGCCAGTATCACAGAAATGGCTCCCTCCTGCGTTTTTCGCATATGTTTTTCACAAATGTGTCTAGGGTTTACAGAGAATGGCGCGATCAACAAAAAATTTAGTTAGCAGCAGGCCAGTGGGCAAAAACATCTTGTTGCAAAAAAGTATGTCTCAAAATAGTAATACATTTTAAATTAGAGATATACTGATAGTGTCTGTGTTTTCTCAGTAAATGTTGCTCTCCCCCCGCCCCCTCTCTCTCTCTCTCTATATATATATATTCCCTGACAAGGGAAGAAGAGCCAGGTATACAATCAGAGGACGGCGGTGTCCATGGTGCTGCAGTCCCGCTAGGTAACCTTCCCTGGGGGGCTGCCCGGGGTGCTGCACCAAATGCGGCTGTGTTTTTTTAGCACTTGCTAGCACACTATTCGTGTTGACTTGTGCCGCCAGCTCCTCAGCGCTCCTCGCGCTCCTCCTCACCATTCCACGTTACCAGAAAAGATTAGCAAAAGAATTATCAGAATTCACGGACCGTAAGGTCCAGACAGGGAGCACATTGTGATATCAGAGTACTTTTAAACTGCAGCAGGTAAAAGGAATACACTCGGTAAATCCTAATAACAAAACATAGATACAGTCTCTGGAAATCATATCTCTTGAATAACAGCATGTCTGTATGCCTGATGATAAAGAGTGAATTGACATTGTGTGGTATGAGTAAACTATATGTTAAGCAATCAGGAATAATAATAGATGGGGCAGAAAAGACTTGAACGATGCATTTCGGGCAAGACAGAAAATTTTGTTGGATGAATAAAATTAGCATATTTCACACAATGCTCTAGGACACCAGAAAGAAAGCTTTGGATTCCCACACTGCTCTCTCCTGTTTATGCATGCAATATGTCTGCATTAATACATACATCACAGTCACATATTAAAATGTAATTATGGAAACTCAGACTCTGCCGTAAATATTTGCCAACTTGGATTAGATATACATATTCTTACAACGTGGTCATGGGCAACATTGATATCACACAGACAAGCAGCGACAAACTCTGCACTTTACGTGTCGCACTTCCTGCGTGTTTGGAGGTAAAGTAGCCTTTTTCAGTCACGCAAGAACTCCACCTCCGCCAGAGAGTCACAGAGTAAAGCACTGCTCACAAGCGGTTTGTAACCGCATCATCGTAGATTATTGGAGGTGGAAGGCTGGTTGTGTCCGTCACACAAAAACAAAAATGATATTAAAACAGTAGCATGCTAAGGTGAAGTGGCAGAATTAAAAAATAAATGCAGTGAATGATCACAACTCTGCTTACGTCTGTATTAAAATACCGTACAACAACTGTATACAGTTGTGTGTCTGTGTCGTCATTGCCATCAATTGCATGTGAGAGGAAAAAAAACGGTGTTTGCGAAGACTTTGGATGATATTGCTGCTAATGTTTCTGTGATCGCGGTTGTCTTGCACATGCATATTTGGATGTTATTTTGAGGTCAGGACAGGCAAGGGGAGAAATCTTTGCTTTTACACCTTGAGAATCTAACTTAATGTTAAGTAAGCTAGCTAATGTAGGCTTGTTAGCAATGATAGATTAGCTGAATGACTTCTAATTGACTTCTAGTGTTATTTTATGTCTTACATTTTTCAGTTGGCATATTTTAACATTAATTTAGACAATAGATAATTGTGCTCTGTATTGTATATCTGATATTTGATTCTGTCATGCCCTAAATTTGAGAGATATGGACGAAAACAGGTGGGGAAAAAATGGCGTAGAACCAGGAAAACTGTATTTTTGAGAAATTGTACAGTAACCCATTAGCACTGGTTAGAATCGTATGTGCTATGGAAAACGCGAAGAAGTTGGCACCGCTGCACATAAGGTCCAGATAAAGAAGGGTTTTCAGACATGCAAATGCAACATAATAACATATTCCTTTAACTGTGACAAAAAAAACCAAGGCATGCATTAATCATTGCAGAACAAAAATTGCACCACTCTGTCATTTATGCATGCCAAAGCATGGTCACATGTTGCATGTTCAGACATCCTAGTTTATACAACCTGCATGTAATCCGCTCCAGAACTTATTTATCCAACATTCATCCAAAAACACTTCTAGGATGCACTGTATGTGCAAGTTCCATCAAAAGGTGCACCTGGTGTGGTGCATGCAACTCACTGAGATCACCTAACATCATCCATTTGCATGTCTGCATGCTACTCACTGATCCCCATTTTCCTCTGGCTTATCCGACCCGACCAGGAACCAGGTTACTCCAGTGCAGCACTTTACCCGTTGACAATTTCTTCAAGCCGACACTGACCAAGAACGTGAATTAACTTAACTGTCCTTATGTAGTCTCAGTTCGCTATGAGAAGAGAATAATAGTATCTGTTTGTGTTGTAGATTGGAGAATTCAGCCCTGGTCAGCCGATGAAGAACAGGCATTTGTTGCAGTTTTTAAACATTATTGTATTTTCTTTAAAGACAAAACTGCAAGTGCAATAGAAGCCCTAAACAAAGCAAAATAACTTTTAAAGTGTTCATGGCCAAGTGGATTTCTCTAAAGAGTTTTTCTTGCCTCTTTTTGTATTCTTTGCCAACAATTCAAACAATTCAAGGCAACTACTCTCACTGTTGCCTATCCACTATCTGAAAAGCCTATCCTTCCATGTTATGCATGCCACTCTCGATGTCCAACGCATGACGTCGTTTACCTTAGCTCGTGTAGTGCAGTGGAAAAACATTGGTCGAGGCCAACTCGGCTAGGTTCCGATTTGGTTCCAAACCGGGTTTTAGTTCAGATGTGCCAGTGGAAAAGGGGTAT
>JAOVYW010055985.1:0-50647 GCA_025775045.1 Hiodon tergisus | reverse complement strand
TCGAGGCCAACTCGGCTAGGTTCCGATTTGGTTCCAAACCGGGTTTTAGTTCAGATGTGCCAGTGGAAAAGGGGTATGTAATCACCTGACAATGCCCAATTGCATGTCAAGCAGTGCCAACTCACTGGCAGTGAACCTCATCAACCTACTTATTCTTAATGAAAATGACAAAAGATTCTGGCACTTCCGTAAATGGCACAGGGTACATTTCCCCAGCAAACCCTGACATGGGAAACGTTAAGACCAAATGAGCCACCTTCCATGATCCTCCCAATCCCTGGACGTTGAGAGCACCTAGAAGGAAGACTGCAATGCTGTTTTCCATCAAACTGATAATAATTGGAGGAATTTCCAGAGGAAAGATTCTGCCCAATTTATGTAACTCTGGATCCTTGTTAACTCCACATGTATACATTTCATTCTCAGTGCATGCACTGGTCACAGTCCGTCACTCAGTGACATTTTGTTGGTGTTTCCGATTTTTTTTCCCACCAGGAACCTATAATTACAGAAAAGATTTCACTTTTCATCATTCAGAAAATCTCTACTGGCTTCCAAACTAAACCAGAATTTTCATAACTGACTGAAAGTAAAAAATTAAAAGCAAGTCAGTGATTTTTAAATATATATTTTTTCCCTTCCTTGAAGTTAATACCGTGCAACAGGAAGCGAGAAAGTCATGGGGTGATTTACCTGACTCATACCAATGTTTATTATGGCTGGCCAAACCTGACAACTCGTCAGGACTCTTGTCACAAGCCAAATGGAATCATTGTGACAGATCGGGGAGTTTGGGATCTGGATGTACTGATTTACTCATGGAAACGGTACAAAAGGTGAGCAGAGGGTAATAATGATGAGTTATTTTTAAAAAAGAGAGTGACTTCTCTCAAAACAACTAATGTGTCAGTGTTCTCTTGACATTTATTTCATAATAGTCTGCAATGGTGTCATTCTCACAATAATAGTTTCATGTAAGCAAAGCAATACAACGCTATATGTTGAAGCTAATGTATGTATCAGTGGTTCGCTTTATAAACTTAATTCAGCAATAATATTTGGGAGAATACTGTCACCTGCATAACAGGATATCTAAATCTTTGCAGTATTGTGAGCTTGAATCTTGCAATGGAAAATAAATCGGCGTTATACCCATAATGCTATTTAATTATTTATTTATGTTGGGATTGCTGAGTGATGTAGTGGTTACGCTATTGTACGAGTAATCAGAAGGTCCCATTATGGCTTGAGCTAGGTACTCAATTCCAATTAGTTTTTGTCATGATATAATTTGAATTTGAAAACATTTTTTATCTTGTATTAGGAATCTGCAATTATTTCTCCCATTTTTCTCTTGTCGCCATGACTCCCAAAACCACACATGGGGAGGGAAGCATCACTATAGATTAAAAATTGAATAGAAATTAAATCAAATTGAAGATTATTTTGCATTACTGTGTTACAATGTTTAAAAGATAAAACTGTAAGCTGTGTTAATGACACTTGGTAAGAGTGTCTGCTAAGTGTTTCTGTCATAGACTCCCAAAACTCATCAGGGGAAGTTTGGTATGTCTTCATAATTTCGAAAATGTCCAAAACTCCATGGCATTTTTGTCATCTCTAATCCTGAGGCCTGACAAAAACATTAAACTTTGATGCCATGAGCTGCAGCCTGTGAAATTTAAGTGAAGTAGAGTATCACTTTGAACCAGGAAAATTGTTAATAAAAGAAGTTAATAAGTCTTTGTGTTACTCAACCATGACAGAAGAAACAGTGAGACGACTTGGCTTGCCAGTACGAGAGAGAGAGACATGAAGGAGTTACCCAGGTAACCCTTATCCAGATAATGACACTGAAAAGAATTTGTGTGAGCCACCAGTAAGGGAGTTGGTTTTCCGTATAGCTTAATTAATGACATCCACAAGGTGGTACTCCAGGTGGGAAAAAGAATAGATATCAGAGAATTCTTAAAATAAGCAAAATAATGGGGGGAAAAAATTAATAAGGGGGAAAAAGTTGACATTCAGTGATTTACGCATCATATCCAGAATCAATCAAAATATTTGCTACTCCATATGACTAATTAAATGTCAGAAAATAACAAGAAAAGAAATCATAATTACCTACAGCACAACTGTTACAGCTCCTGCAGAATTGGACTTTAGGACAAAGTTCTGTTCTAATTTGGTTTTCAATTATTAAAGAAGACCTGCATTTGTATTTTGATTTTTAAATGTTTTGCACAAAGTATAACAAATCTGCATTCCATAAAATGGCCGTCTCAGCCAGTAAATGTGCTCTCCTTCTCATGTAGTTTGTCAGCTGATCAGGAATACTGACAGGCAGCGATGGCAGTGCACAATTAAGAGAGCGTGACTCAGGATCAGGAGGGAGTTGGTAGGGCTTCACTTAGTTCCTCGCTAAATTGTCAATCTTGCTTCCTTAGGGGGCTGCTGGTTCACCGTGGAACTGCTGAGAACAGGGGCCATAGTGTTATTTCTGTTTCGCCCAAGAAGGCTAACATTGCTAACTATTCCAATTGAACTTCTCCGGCTGCTTGACCGGCAGAAGTGTGTAATTGACGGGTGGTTGGAAGGCGAGTAGATTGTAAGAGACCAATCGTACTTCCTCGCCCTCTTCGTGTGTGGTTTTAATTATGATTCTGACCCAGGCAACGAATTCCATGTAATCGAAAGGCAATACTGTTATTGGTTAGTTGTTTCTTAAAAATGTCGCGTAATGTATTTTGTTGCGCAATAACTTCGAATTTGGTAAAAGTCCGTTAATCCGAATATGCTGCAAATCAATTTAAATAGAATACAATTCACAAATATAAAACTGCATTTAAATAAGTAACACATTCACGTGTGACCTGCAAAACTTTTGTGCCTCAGTATGGGAGGCAGAATCAAAAACGGTCTGTACTATGTACTTCTAGAAAACCAGCATTTATTATATTCTGAAAAAAGGCATGTGGCCTTCAAGTGATTAATTGCTGCAATTAATTTAACCATCCTTCAACAATTTAAATTTATATTGAAAGATTTCAATATTGCGCCTATAGTTATTTCCTACAAATATTGTAACTGTTGATGTAGCGGGCGACATTCTGTTATTTTGCGTTAACACAAGTCTGTAGTATATACGCAACTATTCTACTTGCATTGGGATTGTCTTGAAGGGCCGATATACTTTTCTCTCATTAACATTTTCAAATACCTCAGCAGGGTGTGAGTTCATGTTTGACCATAGGACCGGAGGAGGCTGGGCCCATATGTGCTAATTGGCTGTCAAAGTTTTGAGTGCGCGGTCTCCGGTTTGAGGAAACTGGTAGTGTTTTTCTGTTGAGGGATTTCACTACTTCTGCGGACATGCTGTTAGCTACAGAGGTAGCCAAGTTGGTTCTGTTACTGTAGCACATCGTATTATTGATACGTCGTGACTGGATTGTAATTACAGATTTTCATTACTAAGAAAAGAGGGAACATGATTCGAAGCAGGTCTTGCAGGTAAATTATTTGTTGGACTGGTTCGTTTGAAAGTTTAATTGTAATAACTTAAAATGTAGTCAGTCCATATACGACTGTGTGATGTGATCAAAGAAAATGACCATTGCGTTGCATTTTGTCTTAGGTTTCTGATGACCGCAGTCATTGCTATCCAGGGCATATACGTCGGGTCAGGTATGTAGGTTTATCAAGGCTTCCTTTTTAAGACCAATGTTTTAAGTTGCACGTATGAGAAATATATTTTTGTTTTTTTCACTTTAAAGTACTCGACATTGTTACGTTTCTTTAAAGGTTGCGACAGTCCGGAATGTGGTAAAAAACTGTCTGGGAAAACTACACAAAGCGCTCAGTATCTGCATCAGTTCAATGAGATGAACGCTCTGTCGGAAGAACGGAAACATCGAGATGCGGAATCTATTTTACCGTTCATCGGGCTTACTGGAAGTAAGTTAAACAAAACACGCCTTTTTATAATATTTTTTTGATGACATTTTTCTCTAACTCATCCTCGAAATAAAAATTGTAACGTTAATGGTAAATAAAAAGTGTAATGTTTTATTTTTAAGTCGTTAGTGCTACTCTGGATTGAGTTTTATTTATTTATAAATGGTACCTGCGGCTTTTGCAAAAACTTAAATGATCCTTGAGTGAAGGCATGCAGAATATAGGGGCTGATCAATTCAATTTACCAGCAAGGTTTAATGGAATCTTTTCTTACTGCAGCTACTTAGTTACTGGTGCTGGATAAAATACCTGGCTCATTCAGTCTATTTTTCTTGGAACATTGTCCTTTTCTGCATGTTGGAGCTAGGGCAACAATCGTTATTGTTTTTTTTCTTTCTTTCCTTTTAAAGGTTCCAGACAAAGTCGGAGCTGTTGTCAAAACGGGGGCACTTGCATTCTGGGTAGCTTTTGCGCTTGTCCGAAGTACTACACTGGCAGAAGCTGTGAATATGATGAGCGTGTCAGGTAAGGGTCCCTCGATTCAAATTCCAAACACCAAACTGGGCAAGTTCAGAGAGCACATCATGTTTTGTGATGTGCATTTAACCAAAGGAAATTTTCTCAGTTGTTCCATCATTTTTAATGTGCAGGAGTTGTGGCGTTATTCCCCATGGAGAGTGGGTGCAGAAAGGCTGCTCCTACTGCAGATGTGGATATGGAGTTCTCCATTGCTTTCCCCATATTTTTCACAACAATTGTGGTAAGGAAATGACTATTAATTGGTGTATGTGTGTTGTTTACTTGAAAATGCATAAGCTGTTAGTTATGGGAAACTTCCCAGTGGAAAATGGTAGGACTGCCTGCAAATATAGATAAATGCTGTTACCTGTCTGTATCTGTAATTCCTTGTGTGGTGGTAATTGCTTCCAACTGGGTGCTTTAACCCGTTGCCTAAAGTCTTACTTGCGTGTCTCTTTTTAAAGGACAGCATTGTGCTATTTTGGTTATATTGAAACATGGCAGCATAACATTGGATGCTTTGCACCTGCAAGAACATCACTTGCGGTTTTAAGAGATTAAATCTCAATTAAAAATGTCCTCTCTGTTCATCTACTTGACAAGAGCCAGACGCATACTAGGTGTCCTTGCTAGTCCACTGCATAAGAAAGGCTCCACTCTGGCTGTCTGTGAAATACCATTCACACCTCACTGGCTAACAGAATGGTGGTCTGGTGATCGTCACACACAGTGTTGCTCACAAAAGATTATTCAAACTGGGTTTCAAGCCTGAAGAAGTGCTAACTACTCTATTCTGTTTCATAGACAAAATTACCCTCCTTTTTTTTCTCTTGTAGATGACTCGCAGGAAGTTCTGTGGTTCCGGTCAGATGGCTATAGAATGCAGCAGCCCTCCCACCTCATGTGTCTAGCAGTACTTTTGCTTGTCTTTATTTGATCTGTGAGAACATTACCAATTCTATCCTGGGATAACTTTTAAGCATTTAGCTTGAACTGAATTCAATACCTCAACAACAAACCTACCTCCTGTTAAATGCATAGTTTATTACAATTGCAACGTTGACTCTACTTTTTGCACAAATTCGCTGTTTTGAAATACGCCTTGCTTCCAGTGGAAGTTTTTACATTTTGCTGTTAAGCAATTATTTTTTAACAAGGTGCTGTAAATAAGATTTTATGAGAGATATTGGTTTTGTTTCACAAATCCTTCCAAGTTTGACTTGTCTGGTTTTGCCATTTGAAGCTGTGTTTCATGTATATGGGCTTCATCTTTTGTGTTATAAAATGTGTAGTATGTAAGTTTTTCTTGGGTACATTTTGGTATGCTTTATACAGTTTACGGTTAAGACTGAGAATAAATGACTAACTGTTCCAGCCTGCCAACGTCTAGGTGCTATGAAATTAATAAAGACAACCTGACCACTAAGCATATTGTAGACAAGCCAGGTTAAGTTGGAAAATGTCTCTTCATAGATAAATGCGTTGTCGTCATTGGTGTACTATATATAGGAGAATCAGGTGGAGCTTTGTTCTGTGTTAGCTCTTAGTGATCTTGTGTTTGTTGTTTAGGCATCTGTTTGTTACTATCTGAGAAAAGTGTTTGATAAAGCAGGAATGACCTTTGAATTGTGGGGAGTGTATTTTGGCGAGCTGACTCCTCTTTCCTGTATTTGGATCCCTGTTTTAGTTACACAATTATGCCAGGATCAAGGTTAAAGCAGTCCTGCTTACTGTGAACGACATTAAATGTTTTTATATACTTAAATTGTGGCTGTATTCTTAACTGAAGTGATATAGTTGGTTAAATAGATTTACCCGATGTTAAAACTAGAACTTTTTTTAACCAGAACGTACCACTGATTTGGTGGTCAGCATTACATAGTTTCTTTTAGGGTCTCGGGCAATTTTTTACATCGGGGTTGGTGTGAAAAGCGTTTAAATTTATAAAATATTTTTAGTAAACTTCCCAGGAAACATTTTAAAAAACGATTTCAATGGAAAGATAAAAACAATAGACCCATGGGTGTGTTCTGTGAAATGTTGCATGCATAGGGTTTTTTTTTCTTCTCTCTTTTGGAGACTGGTGCACATTCGAGGACAAAAAAGTGTCAACCCTTAGTTTATACAATTAGAATTGGATGTCAAGATTTGTACAACTGTATTGATTGCTTCTATAAATGCAAATTTGGCCATTGCCTTTAACTGGCCTCGGTGACTGCCTTTATAATTTTTGGTTCATAACTCTGACAAAGTCAATTTGGCATTAAATCACTGCATGTACCAAAGTGAAAATGTTTAATGGAAATACAATCTCAATTGTCTCTCTGGGTTCTCTAATCCCTGCCCCAACTGCCTCCTAATGGCATTTCAAAAGTAGCAGGTTAAATACGCAGAGCTGTCTGCTGCAAGCAGCCTCTTTTACATTGAAATGAATGCTCTCAAAGTCGTTGTGTGAGTAGATGGGTGGAGTATGTGGCGTTTCCTGATGTGTCCCGGTTCCTCCTCCGTGCTCTGTAATGGATTCCAGGGCCTTCTGTAGAATGTACTGTTACCAAGTTCACTAGTAATATTTATATGCGTTTTTCTGTTGGCACAATAGCTGCCACATGCCACAAAACTATATATAATGGGACACATTTTAATTGCTGTATAAAAGTTTAGTATTCACTTTAATGTTCTGTTGTAATTATCCTTCTCTCAAACATTAAACTTAAAAAATAGGTCATTTTGCTGTGATTTCCATGTGTGGGATAGCTCCATGGTTTCTATGTGGAAAAACATCTTATCTGCAGGCCTAATGACACTTGTCGCTGATATTCAACAAAGAACAACAGTGGTAATGGAAGTGCAGCAAAAATCTACTTTTTCTTTGATACTTCTGATAACTACAAAGCGGTAGGTAGTCCTGTTAGGCTTGTAGCTCTGACCCAGAGGTTGATGCAATCAGAAATGAAGTAACTCGGGGGGGGGGGCACTCTTTCAGTTTGTGCTCAGCCTCACCGAAGAGCACACGTTTCAATTATTCAGAAAAGATTTCAGAATAGCATGGCTTTGTCCTGTGGAAAGACATCGAATCAACACGTTCTATGGTCAGGACTGAAATAGAAACCTGTGTCCTTCAGTCCATTGTGCTAATGTTCCCTTGTTTCATTCTAAATTACTGGGGGTGGTGTGTAAGGTGTTAGCCTTGAGGAAAGTGAAATTATAGCATAAACTCCTCGTATCGTATATATTATACTGCCAATTATCTACTAATTGGCATCTTCGTTTCAGCTGTCATCTCTTTGCAGTTATAAATTGTTTTATACAAATTACAGTTTACACAGATGTGGGGGTGGTCTAAACACAGACCTGGCCCAGCTTCTTAACCGCTACGTTGCACTGCTGCATTTTAGAACTGAGCAACGAAAGTTAAAATCTGCAATTTGAGACACATCATGCAAATCTAGCCTAATGATGACAGTATGATACCAGCCGTCTGAATAGATGAGGTGTATATGTCCAAGTCATCTGAAAGTAAGTACTTCTTACAAGGGTCTATAAATACATTTTTAAACATGAACTATTAATATAAGCAGTTTGAATATTGTACACACATTATTGTTATATTGCTACAAGCGGTTACTAAAGGCCTAGGTATATCCTTTACATTGTATTTTTCCAACAGGGAAAAAGAGTTTTCTTAAATAGGAAGGGTGCCATTATATATAATACTATGTATTATGTGAAGGATGAATACGTGACGGGGAAGCCTTTATATGGGTCCAAATTGAATAGGCAATGAAATGGACTTTGGCTCTGAGATATGTAAAATAAAGGAGGAGTTGATATAAAGAGTTGAATGTCAGAAGTTTTTCATTGGAGTACATGCTCTGGCCTACATCATCGCCATTAGTTTGTTCCTTCTGATGATATACATACTTATTAGGTGCGTCCTCAGCTAATCATCTGATCTTAGTTGTGTTTCCATCAAGGTAATGAAATCTAGCCGGGAGGTGAATAAAAACGCAACTGAATGACACGGCTTTTGTGTCGTTGGGCATGCATGTAATACTGTTACAGCTTTACAGAGTTGTGTTTTGTGGGCAGGTTTTGTCCCTTCTTATATGGAAATTGAATAGGGCGTCAGGAATTGTTTTAATAGGAAAAATACTCTTTAGTCAGAAATGTCTACTGTATCTTTTTATGCATTTCCTGTGTTTCCCTATGTCATCTTCCATGTAGTAATGTTGACCACTGCATTGGCACCATTGTTTGCTGATAAAGAAGGTAATAAACATATCAGCAGTGTAACCCTGTCAAATACTAACATTCCCTGTTACTGTTTTTCATATACATTTGCACATGTCTATAAATTCTATATTTCTGTTATCATGTAGCATTCTGATTAAACCAAAAGACTGAGAAGTTAGCAAATCATAATACTTCCCTACAAAACAAAACCCTTTCTATTACAAAATCCTTGGATCTTAAGACCCCAAATCCATTCAGCAGACTGAATCCGATTTGTCTTCAGCGCCGCCCCGGTTGAGGGGTGGGGACACGTTACAATGGAATCATTACTGATGATCAAGGCTAACCTGGTATAGACAAGATTTTGGGATAGCTTTGAAACCCCTTTAAGATCTCATACCACTCTGCACAGACAGGGGGTAAATTAAACCAAAGGCTTATCCAGATTGGAAGTTGAAAATGCAGGGAATTGTAGTGCACAGTGTCACATAAGACTAAGTCAAACAGCAATAACACTTTTTGTATTTGACTCTATACCCGGATGAAAGTGGCAAAAGGCAATTGGTTCATTCAAAGATAACTGTCAAAGTATTTCATTATTTCTTGGAAAAAAGAAAATAATTTTTTTTCCAATCATAATTAAATAGCCATAAAGGATTATGAACAAAAATGTTTTGTCAGTCAGACCAAATTGAAATTTTCAGGTCTGATAATACTGGAAATTAACTAGGAATAATTAAACTAATAACAGTAAGAGACAAAAGGGGAACTGACAAAAAGTTATGTCTTGTTAGACATAATTATTGTGTTACGATTGTGTTGGAAACTGTAACATAAAAGATATAACACACAATTATGAGCTTTCATCAACAACATGTGAGGTTAGAGATAGTATACAGACACCGGGTTTATTATTATATGATAAAGCAAACTTGTGATAAAAACATTCACTGGACTGTAGGAAATTGGTTTTCTCTTATTTATCAGTTTTAATAGTGAGTGAGTCATGTATTACAATAGGTAATTACAAAGAAGAACATTTGATTGTTGTATAATCCCCAAGTAATCTGAATTAAAGAAGAAGCAAACATCATCAAAACAATATTTCAAAAGGATGTCAGGCAAATAATGGAAGCTAGTAAGTTTATAAAGTGAATAAGTTTAGAAACTAACAATGGCCACTCTTTCTCTCTCTCTACACATTCTGGAATATATATATACACACACACACTGTAATAACCTTATCACCTTACCTTATTAAAATACATTTATTTAGCATTGCTTTGATTTGTAATTAAATCTATTTTAGTAATATGTGATTATAATAAATACATCCCTAGTTTGTTTATATTTTTTAAATTTTGAAGTTTGCACAAGAGTTTCCGTATAGTCTTGCTGTTTGGCTAGAAACCCATTTGTTAGCCGTGGGTGTCCTGTGACCTGGGTGGTGGATCAAACCAACCAGTGAGAGTGGCAAATTTATCCAGATTGTGGCAGTAAACACAGCGGAGACATGTAAACAGGGGAAGGCCATTAGGGTCGCCTCGGGAGAAAGGATCCCAGCTGGAGGCAGCGAGGGAATCTAAATATTGGACACAGGAAGCAGTGGGTTAGCAGAGGAGCGCTGCGCTTGGTTCTGCTCGCACTCAGACTCCAGACAACACAATACATCATTCCGTGGCAGGGGATGTATTTACCTTCTCCGTGTTTACTGGGTTGGTGGGGGGGTGTTGGAAGTTATCAAGTTAGCGACATGTAACTGTTGTTTTCCTCTGCGAAGACTCTGGGAATTGCGTTGACCATTTTCCTTTGTAAACTGCCCTGTGCAATTTAGTAAAAAGCAGAGACTGAAGATTGGCGAATGAGGGGGGAAAAAAAAGAACACATTGCATGTCACACAATGGGAAATTGTGGCTGAAGGACATGGGCTCCAAATAAGGACAGAAAATGATGGGTCACACACAGATGCTCCCTCCATAGAAGCAGAAAAAAATACAAATTTTCAAGGTGTTCCATTCTACAGAAGCTGTCTTAAAACATGGGCTATTACTTCTAAACAAAACATCAATGAAACAATTTTGAGGTTTCCATTAGTAAAATTATTATAACTGATTAAAGATGTTGAATAAGAATGGAATGTGAAAGTCAAGTTTATAGTCAAACTAATGGTAGCTGCAGGACCAAAATCAGTGACGCACGTTGCTTAAGCCTGAAGTCGGCCCTGGTGGAGTCAGGCAAACGCTGTGGTCCATCCTAATAGTTTTGTCAGCACACTTTCATAAGTGCCTTAGGAAATGAATGTCAGTGGCCATTTTGTGGTCTTTTCTTCATCTGTGGAATTAAGAAAAGCAAAGAATAGAGGGGGAAGTGCCATTGGAAGCCTATATCTCATAGGGTGCCTGTAAGGTTAGGCTATGCTGAAATTACATTAGCACTTCCATTGACGGTAAGAATTTTGAGTTAACCTTAAAATGGCAGGTGCATCTAAAATGATTTTAATGTTTGAAAATATGCTAACATTGTTAGGCAGGGGTTAAAGGGTCAGGGTGGTTAAAGAGCTGGACCAGAAGGTTGCAGGTTTATATCCCAGATATTTGCTTTTGTAAGAAAGTCATGTAATTTTAGTATCTTGAACTGAACAAACTGACGATTTGTACAACATTACTGCATTTACTGTTTAATTGCATTTCAGTGTATTGTTTATTTAAAATGAAAATTTTGAAAACTTTTGACTTAAGATTTGTTTGTCAGGAATTTCACCTGGAAAATTTAAAAGAAATGCACGCAAGGAACCGTGAGATACCTTGTTTATGGCGTACATTCTTATTTGGTTTTGAAGCGTGACTCAAACATCTACTTGCTCATATGAGTAAGTAAAACTTTAAGGTGATGAACAGTTTTCAGCCCAGCGGTCACTATCACTTGCCTGACCCCCTCTTTCTTGTTAAGTCAACAGAAAGGTTTATGGTAAAGCCGCAGGGAGCCTGAGATAAGGAGGTAAAATAATGTCCTCTGCCCCGAGACTGATGTCACAGGAGGGTAATCCATATGAGTGAATGTTCAGAGTGGGAGCTGGGGTTGTAAATTAGCTTGAGAATTGACCCTTCGCACGACCAATGATAGTTCTGCCCTAGTCTTTAAGTCCTAATTACTTTTGCTGTGCAGGTTAAGCTTCCTGCAATACCTGACTGTCGTATCTCATTCAAATACCAAATTAAGTTCATTACCTTATATAGATGAACAAAATGTGGAGGGGGAAAAAGAACAAAAAAACATTTCCTCCTGCTGTAAAATAAAGAGGCTTTATTTTTATGTGCAGAAGCAAAGGCATTAGCAGCATCCAGCAACTAATACCACTACTACACCTAACAGTGATAAGCTGGCCATTCCTAAAATGTTTTAGTTTTTTTGACTAAGAAGATGGAGACAGATTGGAAATGTTAACTGATGTGTAAATACCATGCTTAAACTTAATTAAATGTAATTTTAAGTATATATTTTCATGACAGATATACGCAAAGTTGCTAAGTATATTGCCTAAAGAGATTTGGAACCAGCATCGAAACACCCAGGCACAGCCAATACCAGGGTGTCTGTCAAAACTCTGGAAGCTGGGATTGGAGTAACATAGCACCCGTCAACAATATCAAGAGCTCTGAACCCACCGGAATATCAAGAACCCGCCAGAAAGCAATTTTGGAATTTGCCAGAAATCATGACAGGGGCCCAATGGTCGATTTGGACAAAGTTTTTGTTGTCAGATAAAACTAAGAATGTTTTGGCAAAAACCTGACGTGATATGAGTGGCACAAACCTAACACTGCCCATGCCTCAAGACGCATCACTCCTACAGTGAAGTATGGTGATGGTATCATCATGGGAGTTGCTCTTTATCAGCAGGGACTAGACATCTTGTCAGAACTAAGGGAAGAATGGATGGAGCCGAATACAGGGAAGAGAACCAGAAGCTCGGGAAGAAATTCACCTTTCAGAAGGATAATGACCCCAAGGAGAAGACTCAATCCCATTGAGAATTAGTGGCATTAATTGAAAATGTTGGTCCAGAAGCATCGTACAACCAACCTACTCCACCTGGAACAAATCTGTGGGGAAGAATGGGTCAAAATCACTCCAACACTGTGTGCAAAGCTGGTACATGCATACCCCAAAAGATTGTTATATAAGGTGACTCTACCAAATGTGTGGGTGCGCAATACTTATGCGAGCAACATATTTCTTTTTTTAAATTTGATTTCTCAACATGAAACTAGTGTCACCTTGCAATAATTGATTTTGAGTTTCAGTATTTAAAAAATGTGTCATTTAGTAATATGAGAGAATTGGTCAGGGGTCTTGAATACTCTATAGGGTTCTGAAGGCACTGTATATCACACGGAATAGGGACATGAAGAAAACAATAGAAGAGACCATTTGTTTTTCTTTAGCAACAATTACCAATGATACTGAGTGATAAACTGAAGTGTGTTCAAGAGAAGCATATTGCTGACGTGTAGGGTTTGACATTTCATTGGCCTGTCAAGGAAGATTCCAGTCACATTCAGTCCAGGCAGAAATAAAATTATTTCTGTTCTGTAGTAAATCATGAAGGTCTATTTAATGCCTCCGCTTTTCAGCACGGCACTTTGATGCTGGTCTGTGTATTCATATCTCCGGCATCGCATTGGCATTAAGCGGCCAACATGGAGAGTGACAGTTACCCTGCCTTCTGCCCCTAGCTGGCTGCGGCAGACATTAATGGTGTGCTTTTTTCTCAGGTGGGAGGAAGCCCAGAGGGCAAAATGAAAGGCAAGGAACAGAAATGATGTATTTACATTCAAACCACAATGAGGAAAGATTTACTTCTGCTTTTGGATGAGCTGTCCTGACTGAAATTCTTTACTGGCTCAAGTTTATAACTGCCAAAAAGAAAGGAAAACCTGTCACGCTAATCCGTTCATATATTATAGAAAGTGAAAGCCGTGGGGCCAGAGCTTTTCTGTGATGTGGAATTTTGAGTAGCATCCTGTGGGGTATTTTCCGGCATGGTAAACAGAAAACCTGTGTAACCAATATCCCATGTAGGCCTCACCCCTGAAAAGCCTACAAAGCCTGCAACTTTCAGTGACCTTATCAGGGTTACCAGTCTGACAACCCACCCCTCTGCATTGGAGTTATACACCAGAGCGGCTTCCTGGTAATACCAGCCCCCGGATGCGAAGAACATCCCATTTCAAAGGCAGGTAAAACACTGCATCGCTCAGAGACCCGTGCCCACCAGCAACGGTATCAGGATTGGTAAAAACACAAACAAGATATATATACTTTCATACATTCAGTAGCTTTTATATCTGGAACAATAACGGATAAAGTTATCACCCAAGGATAACATGTTAAAATAACTTCACATTTCTAGTATGATATAATCTGCCTCACTGCTTTGAAGTTAGTTAACAATGCTCTCCTCTAAAGTTCACTGAAAGCACAGCCCAATTACCGCACTGATTTTTTTTTTCAGACAGTTTCAACACTAGAATTATTTTATGTGTAAAAAGACAAGCCATCTTATTATTCAATTGTTATTCACTCTTATTGTGAATTTAGGGCTCTAAGGCTCTAAAGTTTAATTTGTTTGTGAGTCATATTTCCAAACTAACCACCCAATTTTTAAGCACTGAATTACATTCCTGAAATACTTTGATGCTGTTTCTAGGCAGACAGAAGAGGGACATCCAAGACTAAAAGATATTGAGTGTTGCAAAGTCAGGAATTTCATTTGGAGAATGAAAAGCCAATATAATATAATATGTGTGAATTCTGTCATGTTTTCTGATACTTCCGCCAATAAACAGCAGAAAACGTCTAACACAATTTATTTTATTTTTTAGAAAAATATGAGGATAATAAATGTATGTTACTGCACAAATGTAAACAACGGAAAATAAAAGGATAGGCAAGCCTGGAATGACTTGTATCGGCACAAAAAATGTTAAAGTTGCATCGTACTTAAATACTAAACTGAGATAACAGGATTTACAAATTGTGTAAAAGAAATGGGATATTTCAGCATGATTCAATCTCTGATCTACTGAGCTGAAGTCAGTAAAGGAACATCATCTCTAAATGTCTTGACTTATTAACGAGGCCATCTAGAGAATACATTTTTCAATAATCCCAGCTATTTCCGTGGTGTGGCGACAGGGAATCTAATCACCTGTAATAATTAAGAAAATGTTATATCTTGTTAATTATGGGATGGGTATGGCAGTGGAATTAACACAGTTTTTCATACAAGGTAAAACCATACCTACAGAAACTGCCCAGCCAGCAAGCCAGAGTAATGTTATTTAGCTTGTAACTACATAATAAAAGGATATCTAACGTAATCTTTCAAACCTATTCTAAAATAATCCACTTCCCACAACAGTGTCAATTCTGATGAATGGTAATTGAGGAACAGTAACCACCCCCTGCATTTTTAGGGTATGTTCTTCTTTGCCCCCTGGGTGTTGTGCTACGAAGGAGTTTGTGAATTTCCTTTTTGGCGTTGTTTCCACACCGCCTAACAGGCTCTGGGTGGAGAAAAATGAAAGAGTTTATACCCAAGCCTGGCAATATTGCTTGTATGAATGTGGGTAATTTCCCATCAGAAGATTCAGGGCTAAAGTCCGGTGCTGGCAATCCTGTGCTGTGATCCGTTCTGTAATAATGGGTGAGATGAAGCAACACATTTCTAACAAGTGTCAGAATATTCCACAGGAACTGCAGACAGGCACATGCGTCTCCCTGGCACCGTGTGGTTTCCCACCAGTTCAGCCTTGGAACCTGGCAACATAGACATGAACTGGCTCCACCACAAAAGTTCTAATATCCACGTTCACCCCTTGAAACTGGGGTCCTCGAGGACTGCCGCAATGTCAGGGTCCGCAGCAGCTTGAATGAGCACAAATACCCAAATCAAGCTCTCTCAGCCACAGAGTACAAGTCCGGAGTTACGTGATGCTGACTCTGGGGCCAAGGTTTTGTGTCGTCAGTGTCTGTCAGGGGCTTGGAGGTGCAATTGAACAGAAATTGTCAGCTCTCCAATTAATCATTCTTACCTGTATTTACTGAGAGTCTTTCTTAGTCCCTCTTTCTTGAGCTTTGCAAAAGTTGCAACATCAGTGAAGCTCCTTCCTGCAGATGCATCTAATTAACCCACTTGTTTGTTTCTAAATGGAAGTGATATTTTATAATTTACCAGTATCTCACTTAGGGGTGCATGCAGCACTGATTTGCAGATGCATTGCAAATCTTAACTGGGATAGCAGAATTAAATCAAAGAGAATTAATGACGCCTTATTGTTTTAGATTAGAAGAATGTTTGTTTACAGTTTCAAATAAATCTTCTCTGAGTAATACTGATTAGGATGTCTGACCTAAAATGTGTCATCGAGCATGGCGCTAAACAGTTTAATGAGCTGCTAACAACATCCGTTTAAATAATTGCGCAATTAAAAAGGAGGGTTCTAATTTTCTGCCTGTTAAATCACTCTAACTACATAATAGGTGATCACAGATTAAGTATGGCCAATAACAGCTTATCAGTCATCAGACTTTTTATATGAAAAAAAAAAGAAAGATTAAGTTTTTTTAAGATGCACACTGCAATTTCTCCATTCTTCTTTCCAAATCTGCTCTAGCTCAGTCAGGTTGCGTGAGGATCATGAGTGCACAGCCTTTTTCAAGTCCATCCACAGATTCTCATTTGGGATGAGGTCTGGAATCTGACTTGGCCACTCCAGGACATTAACATTGTTGTTTCGAAACTAGTTTCGCCTGAATGCTTGGGTTCGTTGTCTTGCTGGAAAACAAGTCTCAGTTCTCTTGCAGACTGCGTTAGGATATCCTCCAGGATTTCCCTGTATTTTGCAGCATTCCTTTTACCCTTTTTTAGCCTTTACAAGCCTTCCAGGGCCTGATGCAAAGAAGCATCCCCACATGATGCTACCACTACCACGCTTCACGGCAGGGATGGAGTCTCCCACATGCCTTCCAGCAAATTCTAGCTGAGATATTCTTTTTTTCCAATAGTGGCTTTCTCTTTGCCACTCTCCCATAAAGCTGTGACTGATGAAGAACCCGGGAAACCGTTGTTGTATGGACCGTCTCTCCCATCTCAGTATCGTATCGTATTAAACCTTATTACCTTCTTACCTGTTACCTTATTAAAATAAAAGGCTCATCACGAATAAAGGTTTCCCTTGTGATCAAGTTGTGTCTGTTTTAACAAAAGCCCCTCTTCCGTTACAAGTTGTCAGAAGAGCGTTGGGGCCTTTATATTGATGACCCTCTGGCAAATCTCACACATCTGATTCTTGTTGGCAGACTGGTCTTGTTGGCAGATGCTTCAATCAATCAATCAATTTTATTTTTATACAGCGCTTTTCACATGTTGCCATGTCACAAAGACGCTATACATACAGAAAAATACAGTATGTCCCAGGCCTGACCCCCCAAAAGCATGCCAGTGGCAACAGTGGAAAGGAAAAACTCCCTAGGCTGGCAGGAAGAAACCTTCAGAGGAACCTGGCTTCTCGTCAGCATTGATTGCACTCTCTTTTCCTTTTTCTGCTTCTCACAGTAACTTCAATCACATAGATTTCCCTTTTTTTACTTGCCAAATTTAGGAAATGTTTCGGGCTGCACTTTCTCTTGGCCATGGACCTCTCTTCTCCACTTTTTCTTCAAAACGATACCGGTGAACCACAAACTTATTCGCACCTGCCTGGACCAACCAGATGGGACCATGGGGTATGAATTCATACCTCTCCCTCACTGACTGCAGTGCATATCCTTTTGCATTTACTGTATATATCATGACACTTATAACACTTGCGTCGCATTAAATTTGCATTGCTTAACCAGATCAACCAGAAGAGGATGGGCTGTCCCTGTTGAGTTTGCAGGTTTTTTTCCTGCAAACCCCCACATACACAGAGTATTTTCTCTCCACAGTAGCCTAAGGCTGGCTTTCAGGGGATCACATACTCTGCTCTCTTGTTCTTGTTCTTGACCTTGCCCTCAACCATTTTCGCTCTTCCTCTGTGATGTTAAATACAGCTTCTAACTCTGTACTGACTGTATTGACTTTTTATTGTTATGACTGTCACGTAAAGCACTTAGAAACTGAAAGTGCGAGTGAAAAGTATGAGATGAAAAAAGATTATTATTATTGCTATTATACAAACGTTTTGAAATATCTGAAATATTTGTTTATAAATCATTATTTTGGCTCTTTTGAACCACGCTCTCAAAAATGTGGTATATTGAATTCTAGTTTATTCCCCTACATGCAATACTGGCCTTTTGTGCAGAATTGGATGACCCAGTTGCCACCTATCTCCGAAATTTATTTCTGCTTTGAACTCAATCCATAGGTTTTGTCAGAACTTCAAACTCTGTAATTAATTATCTAACTTGCATTGTTCCTCTCTGTCCATCCTGAAAAGGACCTAAAAAATTGTTCCACACGTAGATGACATTTTGGAGTTTATGATTTATTAGAGGATTATTCATTGTGTTTGTATATCCAAAATAAAATTGCAGAAATGTACTCGAACATTGACCCATCTTTTGACAGCCGTAAAAATTTCAGCCTTACTAATCCATGTGTTTTGATCATGTCCCAAGTTAGCCTTTAGCTGCAGCAAGTTAAACATCTGTGTTAAAGGTCATTCTCTTATATATGTAATACACCATTTGTAATCTTATTACAAATGTTTGGTGTTCCTTCTAAAGGCGGTGTTGAACCAAAAGCAGTATTGGTATTCCCTTTGATGGACTTGGATCAATTTTACACAGATCCCCTTTTATTTATTTATATATTTTATTATTTTAAACTTTGATCATATACCACCATTGGAATCTTAAGAACTGAAATATCTATAATGTTTAGCTTGTTCTGGTTACTTAAATTATTCATATACTTTTATCCTTTTATTTTGGTCAGGGAGTTTAAATAGGCCACCTGGTTTGGTGTGTTGTATTATTGTACAAAGGGTTAGAGTTATTGGGGGAGACAATGTAATTTTTTTCCCACTGCTGTTTCACAAATCTGCTCTGCATTTGTTTTTGTCTCTACTCGTTCTTTTTTCCAAATTTACAAAAAAGCAATTCGTTCCAGAATTCCCCCCTTGCAACACTCAAAAGTCAGTTTCTCTCAGTGCTACACTTTTGTTCTAAATACAATGTTGCAAATATCTTACACTTAATGAATTACTAGTAATCGATAGAGTTCAATGGTGAGTGTTTTACCATGTGATAGATTACCACCAATGGAGACGTGCATCTCAAGCAGACATTGAGTGTTTTAATACTGGCCTGGTCCTTGATATCTTAGCCCCAGGCATACAATTATGGGATTGGGGAGAACCACACTTACTAGTTAAACCTTTTCAACTGAATAATAATTGTTTTGGTTGTAAAGTTATCTTAGCGAAAATAAGTGATTTCATTTCTTGTTTCTGAATGTATCAAACTTCTGTGCTCTGCTAATCACCTTGGCATATGGAACAACTGACTCCACCTTTGATAATTGTTAACACATAATAATGTTTTAGTTGTTTCAACATTCTAACTCCTTTAAAGTCTCACAGTCACATTAAGCTTTGCACATAGTATGCTGTTTAGGCAGCAGAACAGCTAATAATTAGTAAACGTGCCGGGTATATTCTGAAGGGAGCTCTCTTGTATTGCGATTGTATGCTTTATTTTGGGACTGCCAGGCAAGATGCATGAAATTAAAGATCATAATCATCATAGTCATGAAACAACAGAAACAGCATATCAAATTTTGTTTGAGTGATGAGGAAGAGCCCCTGTAACGTCCTGGTGTGAAAAATACTGTGTAGTTGTTTCCACCCTCCCCACATGATGAGATAAGCACTCGGATAAAATGGTACAGCCAGGTAAAAATAATTACAATCAGTTGGGACCATACAACAGAGGCAAGACACAACATTTGAGAGTCTATTAATGTGGTCATAAATCCCTACTGCATAGCTAAAGAATATGAAATTTTCAGAATTTCTGTATCAGCCTATCCAAATCAGTGTCACTGCGTCACCCAAGCCCCCAGCAGTATTATAACCCAGCAGTCTGAGCGTGAGGCATTGTACACCGAGGACGGGACACCACGCCATCGCAGGGCAAGAGAAAGACATGCAGAAACAGACACACACACACAGCCAATTTCTTGCAAGTTAATCCAACAAGCTCGCAAGACTTCGGGAGGAAACGGGAGCAAATTCACAAACATGGGGAGAACATGCAAACTCCCCAAAGACAATGACCCGAAACAATTTGACTTGAGACACTGACACTTATTACTGAGCCGCCATGCCACTTCAGAATATAAAGAATCCAACCAAAAGAATGTAACCACTCATTTGTCGCAAGTGCAGAAATGTAATAAAAGAAGTTTAATATATAATATAGAAGATAATATTGCCCCAGGGTAATCTCCAGGCTCCACATTTAATATTCCGAAGGCCACCTCTATGCAACGGTAGGTCACACCCTCAGTAATCACTCCATACCACCAGGTAAACAAGCCAAACATTCATCACGCAAACAAGTAAGGACCCCATCTGCTTTCGACATTGGGTTTAATGGCTGAGAACATCCTGTATGGTCCATCAGAGGGAAGCAATACCATTCAGCTTCAGCACCAGCAGGGGATAATTAACACAATAGAACACGTGGGGAGGAGAAATGTTAAAGTCTTCAAGCAGCCATCTGTAGAGCCAGGCACCATCAGGAGAGCGATACAGAATCCACTTTGAGACTTCAGTAAAGATTAGAGCCAGGCTCCATCCGGAGAGCGATACAGAATCTACTTTGAGACTTCAGTAAAGATTAGAGCCGAAGGAGATATTAGTAACCATGCCCTCACCCACCCAAATTGACCTGAACTTAAATAAAGAATGCAGATAGTAAACTTCAATTAGCAGATATGATACTGCGTCAATTTTCCAGACCCTTTTTTTTCCCAAAATTCTTTTAAAATGAATAGATTATTTGTTAATCAATTGAAGAAATATACAGTCTTTATTTATATAAAAAATAAAGCCCCCTGCAAGAAGATCTGTAAGAACTGGCCCCCAATACAAATTCCACCTGCCAAATAAAAATCTGAGGTGAAACCAAAGATATTGAAAAATTATACAATTATAAACACATGATATAAAATCAAGAGACAAAAACAAAATATAAAGGGCTGCCTCCCTGTCACATGCTATATACAGATCCTGAGGATGAAATATGCAGTCACTAATATGAAATATACAGTGTATATATCTCTTCAAAATTCTCATTATGTAGAAGCATTCCTTACTCTTTTTTTATGTCTTAAGCGTTTTTTGGGCCAATGAAAACACTGTGCATGCAAGCACAAGCTAAGATTAACTACCTAAACAAGCAAAATCCATTTGTAACCCAAAAGGGTGTTTCTTCACATTGACTCTGAGATCTTTCACAATTCTTTAGACCTAGTTATTTCTTCCTGCTGGGTTTCACAACCGTGAACGGACAATAGTGGCTCTGGGGAATCTTCCAACTTCCTTCCCTCACCCATTCTGTTTGCCAGTCAAAGACGTTACTTCAACACGATGCAACTAAGATTAGCTGAAAAGAAGGTCACAGTTGTTTTTGAATTTTTTTGGGGGGGGGCCATTCATGTCAATGAGTGAGTTAAAAAGAAAAAACTTTGTCCACTTTTGGACAAATACATGAAGTGGTCACAATACATCTACTATATATAATCGTCTGAATGATGACACATAAATTGTGTTACATATCACGCCGCTAAAGAATTTTTTTCACTTGTTCATTTGTTAGATTTATATGTCTCAATTAACAGGCCGCTTCTTTATGTCTCCTGGAGTCATACCCTGTTGCTCCTACTGGGGAGTGATGAAGAAAATCTGGATATTTTTTGCTTTTGAGCAATCAGATACATCTGGCTTTCTTGTGACTCATTCCAACTGGTCAGCATAAATCAATGCACATTTTTGGAAGTATAATTCCAATTTTTTTTGTTAATGGACGTATGCTGCTGACTATAACCTATGCATGAATTCATCAGGCATTTAATTGGCTATAGTCTGATGTTCATCTTGTAACAAGCATGCGCAAATCATGTAATAAACTATATAATCATGCAAATGGTTGACAATTCCATGTACTGCTGGTGCAGCATCACTACTGCAGAACAGGTAAAGATGCCCTTCCATTGACTGCTTATGGATTTGCAAACTAGAACTTCCTCTTCAGTCAATTTCAAATTACCAATGAGAGATAAGGCAGTTTTCGGTAAGGGAATGTTAGGATGAGGGACTGTGGTGACCATTTTTTTATTTAAAAAAAGAAAGAAATTAATACCCCCAATTACCTGTCATGGACTAGAAGGATTACCTTTTTTCTGGCAATCCTCAAAAATGTGCAAACGACCTCTTTTTATAAACTTAGCTTTTGTACCCAAAATAGCAATTTATCACTGTCATTTTTATTTCATATATAGAGGAATTATTTGTGCCCAACATTGATTTTCCTCAAAAGTGAGAATGTTTCTATTTCTTATCATTTTTTTCTTTCTTTATATTCTCTAGATGGGCATCGTGTATAGAGCAGAAAGGGGAGATTGAAATAAACTATTGGTTTTGATTCTTCAAGTAGAATACTGTGACAAGCAATCTATCAGGTCTTATTTTTGAGGGTTCCCCCGCCACACAAATTCTTCCACTTTCTATTTTTAAAAATCTGGGGTCTTCATAAGCAAAGACATTTCAAAAAGAGGCTAATAATGAAGCATATGACCACGTTGATTATGACTTTATTTTTGTGGGGAAAACCGAGTAGTTAAAGATACTCCCTTTTTTTTAACAGCAGTGCTGAACATATGCATAAAACGCATGAAGAAATGTGAAGTTCAAGCCATATATACACTGTGAGTGTTAGGTCTTATAAAACAATATAATTGTAAAATATGTAAATCATTATAAAATAAAATCCCACCGCGCTCAAGCAGCTACCAACGTTTCCGCGTATTGTACTGTAGGGCTATCGACTGATAGTGTTGTGTCCTGTACCACCGAGTTTTGTACTAACGCTGAAATAATAACGACGACAGTATTATTGTTGTCCCCAAAGGAGAAATATTTTTTTTGTTTTTTTTTTTCACTATGAGCTGAATCATTTCGCAATATATCACACGGCACACAAACTAAATTAAGAAGAGGAAATACCGAGGAAACAAGGTTGTGCTTCTTTTTTCTCTTCTCTCCGGTCTCTCCCAGCTGCACATTTCAAACAGTGGAAGGCATGAAGGTGGTGAGAACAAAGATTTAATAGGGTTTCCCTGCTCTGTCTTTTACGCGATTTCCAAGGATGAATTTCATGAAATTTGCATGCACCGCAAAGTAGCATTGTGTTCCGGTGCTATCTTCACCTGCGTGTTTTGTTCTCTTGCTAAACGACCTCTTCTAATTTACCACAGCTGAGGAGAGGCGGGTTGGCCTGTCAGAGAGTAGCAGGGGGACTAAAAGAGAAAATACCAATGTTCTGGAGCATTTGTATACAAACATATATTTGTATTTTTAAAGACTCATGGTTATGTATTCAATTTTTATTTTAATCTACTTAACAGCTAACTCAGATTTCCGTATATTTTACCAGATTCGATTCAAGTAAGATCGTATAAATTTCACCATTTGTCTCTTTCTAATTTCTGATAATAGATGTTCTTCCTCTAATTAGCTTCCACCTAGGAAACTGTGAGAATGGAATTTAGGACCACAGGAGCGCAAACTGAGATATTCTTTTGCTCTTAGCATTCATGCATTGTACACTATGTCTGTCAGTTTTTCCCCCCAGCAAGTATATCTTGCACCCAAGTGACTCTGCCTAAATCCATGCAAGCAGCTGACTAGTCAAATGCCAGCACATCAAACAACAGTTTGGCATGCCTTCCATGACACTTATGAGTCTGTGGGGCTTCAGATAACACTCACAGTTTAAACAAACACCAAAAGAGCCATACACTCTTGTCACACATTGTACCCTCCATCATGGTCCTTGGCGAGTCCCCGGCAGCTGATTGTGCCATCGTGCAGATTGGTTTCCGTCACCACACGAATAAGCTGTCAGGGGAGACCCAGAGGAGTCTACGTGTCTGAAACAATGCTATATTTACAAGAATGGGACCATTCTTACTACTCGGTGCATTCTGTGTGGCTCAGCATAATAGTACTACTCAGGCTTATATTCTGCATGTACTGTCCAGTGCAACTATATCTGAAGTAATTTGCTTTTTATTTTAACTCCAGGCAGGAGACTTTCACCAAAATAATTACGTAAGCATGTTTGAGTATATATACAACCTGCCTGCTTCAGACAGACTTCCGATTATCTTCTTATTATGGCGTGGCATTCCGCCTAGGGTCACATCCTCGAGCCCTAGGAAAATACCCAGAATGGGGCTAATGGACAGCCAAGCTGGGGACGGGCACGCCCAAAATAAAAGGACCTCATTGCGCACCCGACTGGAGTTACACTAATAGTTACTTCATGCAGGTGCCAACAATAACAGACAATCAGAGACTTTAAAAGAGATCCTGGTTACCGAGATCCTGTTCAGGTCACCAGTGCATTTTCCCCTCAGTCGAGCAATTAATCTGCCTGGAGAAATAAACACAGCAGCAGAACTCCTCAAGGGGAGCGCCGGATGAAACCAAATGGAGGTTTATGAGGCTCGTTTGAGAAAGGTTTTGGTTGGCTCAGATAGATCTCTTTGCTTCCCAGGAGACAACACACTGCTGCCTTTGGTTCTCCATGAAGACAGACCTGGAGTGTCTGCCTAGAGCAGATCAGGCAGAAATGGGCCGTCTGGCTGGTAACACCCATTTGGCCCAGGAGACATTGGCTTGTATCTCTGATGCAGCTCCTGTATGCTCTTCATTAGAACTGCATTATTGCTGCAATCCTCTCAGTCAGACGATGGGTTATTATTATGATCTTGGTTCCCTAAAATAGAAATGTTAGACATCAGTCCTCACGGTCATTGCTGTGCCACAGTGGCTTGGAAGGTGAAAGAGGATGGAGCCTTGCGTGGCTTCACAGGATTTATGGCGTACAACCTTAGGCACAGATCTTGTGAGATTTGGTGTATCTGCTCAGAGTTCGAGATTCTTCAAGGGGGATAACCCATTAGGGATGGTTCATGTTTCTATTTCAAGCCAACGATGTTATGGTAATTACCCAACCTTTTTTAATTCCAGATGTTGTGGACAGACGGAGTGACAAACAGACATTGAGTGACCTTGGATCCGCCCAGAGACTGGAACTGTGGAAGTGTAATTTAAACTCATGCATGTGATTGCGTATGTTTGCTCATTTAAATATCTAGAGGAGAATCTAAGTGGAGTGCCTAACTGTGATTAAATGCTGAGGCAAATCTTTAAATTACCCCGATCAACATCCCCAAATAAGTTAGCCTAATGACACTGTTTGGTCAGGAGGTAGATGAGATATATTAACTGGATTCACAAATAACTTAACCAAGACTCATTATCAGTGACACATCATTAACTGCTGAGTAGAGGCTAAATTTAAGATGCCGAGCACAGGGCACCAACTGTGGTTGGGGAGGGGGGTTGGGGGGTGGATCAAGATGTAAACAACTAGAATGCTTTGTAGAAGGTACCTCTGAGATCCTCTGAGCCAGATATTTTAGATCTCTTTTCAATTTAGTGGATTTTGTTAAATTATATGTATATGTATGTGTATTATTATTATTATTATTATTGTTATTATTATGGACTTGAGTAATTTCAACAAGATAGCAAGGTAATTCTAAAGTTAACCTGTTTACATAATTATGTAACCCTGGTGTGCCTAAAAGCAGAGTCTGCCTCCATGGCTGGCTATTCTGTTTCACAATTGCATCTGGTGTTGTGATGAATCCTGCATTTACTTGATATTGTGTATCCCCTAGCAATCATCAATTTTTTTCCGGTTGCGTATTTAGTTCTTTAAATCTGTGTTACGCCACAACCACAGCTGCTATAAAACTGGAAATTCACCCTGGAGCAAAAAAAAGACGGGTATGGCTTCTTCGCTAGGGGTGATACCAAATCTTATAGTATACCAGCTGCAGTTTTTAGCATCCCCTTTATACACACACTGGAGAAATTGCCAGTGTGATGCAAGTATAGTTGGGTTGTGGCATAACGCTGATTTGACTAAATATATGCCTGCTCCAAATCAACGCATTCTCCCATACATTCAATGGTAAACCAAACAAATGACGATAGCTTTCTTATATTTTTTGTTGCATCAGTGTTAACACAGGAAATTTGTAATGAAAACGATTCATTATTAATGGTACAAACATCCCCTTCAATTTAAGCCCGCAAACAAGTTAGTGGTTTTGACTAATTCAATTCATGGATTCAAAGCACTTGTATGACAAGCCAATCCCAATAATCACTCTAGGTCAAGCTCTGATTGCCAAGAGCCTGATCTTTTATTCCATTTTTATGTTTTGGGGTGTCAAGCATTATCCATTCCCTAGTTAACGATAATCTACAGTTACCTTGGGTTTAGAAAAGAGTTACATCTACGACCAAGCGTCTGGTTAAAGTTTAGATCAATTTGTGAGGCAATTTCAAACTCCTTGCAGCTCCCTCTAAGCCATCCCAAGGCATTGTCTCACCAAGGGCCAGATCTTCCAGCAGATCCCTCATTACCCCGTATTCCACCAGTGATCTACATGGACAAGACTGCCCCTCGCAGGTCTCCTTGGCTGTTTCCGGTGAGCTGCGGGGTTGATGTGAGAATATATCAAAACCCTCTAATCTGTCAAGTATCGTGCTTTGCAAACATCAGAGAAGGCAATAATTGGTCCCAATTCCCTCTGTCTTCATCCTACCTTGCGTAGATTTTTTTTCAATGTTTTATTAATTTGCTTTACAAGAGTGAAAAACAGTAGTTCACAGCTGTTTAACATTCACCCACAAACCCCCGGGACATAAAGGATATTTCTATGAAAAACTCCTTTCCATCAATGCTGCTCACAAAAGAAAACAATTCGTGCAATTTTATTGGTGACCATAGTTAATTATGACATTGCTTTTGAGTATCAGGTGGCAATATTCTAATATCAACATATAGTCATATATTGGTGCCTCTGGGCTGATTTCATCAGAGGTCTCATCTCACCCATGATGTGTACAAATAGGCCCCTATTGGGAGGGGGTACAAAGTAATTTTGAAAATGAGACAAAATTGCCAAGTTACTTACCAATAATATCTCTTTTGGTTTTCATTAACACCAAGTGATAAGATTGTCTGCTATGCCACATAATAACAAATATTAGAGTAGCTAGATTGTTGACGTTGCTTACCATTTTCCTTGATATGCTTACCTTATCCTTGACATGAATTCACAAACAATAGTGTGGATGTTTACCGGAAGAAAAGGAGAAACTATTTTACTTGAAAAATTGTTTTTATTGCGCTGCCACCGTTATAAATATAGGTTTTTGAAAAATGGGCCTAACTTTTTCAAAGGCTCTTGCCCCTTCTGAACTCAGTAAAATTGCAAAAAGCGCACGCACTACTGGTCGTATGTTGTATTTGCAGTGCAATTCTGTGGGATTGCTTCAGTGCAGACGATGGAGCCAACCAGGCCAGCTGAACTAGCTACTGCCCGCCCACATTTACTTCTGCATGACCTTGATGGCTTGCGATACACATTACTGGTTTGTTTACCTCATATTATTGGCATCTATCTCTGTGAACTGTACATTGTTATCCACGAAATCTACAATAATACACAGTTTAGAATGTTTGTAATGTACAAGCACTGTTTTCTTTCATTTCTTATAAATTTTTTTCTGGGTCGGGGGCACTGACTATAGGATTTCTAAAGACGATTACATTAATAATAACATTAATAAATTCATTTGAATTATTCAGGAGTATCCCAACAGGATTTTACAATGCAATACATTTGTAAATCAAATTTAGTATGCAGAATAAAAATATTAAGTGTAATAATGTATTTATAAGTGTGCAACAACCTATTAGTGTGCAACAACCTATTAGTTTGACCATTACACAGTGAAAGCGCTCGTTTTTACTTATCAAGGCGTCTTAATTACTGTAGAGCTCTGCTCTCAGCAAAAAATGTCAGTTTGTCAGCTTGTAACATGATTTTGGGTTAAATATCTTTTGATTTTAGCATTTCGATTAATAACTGATTTTGGGGTTACAACGAAGTACAGTAGAAATGATAGTTACAAACGGAGTTACATTTAAATGATCTGTTTTATATACAAATTCAGCGATTTTGATCTAAGGTCATGTTTTGTTATCGTTGAACCACAGGTAGTTCGATTTAATCCGATTGTTGATCTTTTATTGATTTTCAATTTGCGGGTTTCTCTGGGATCACTCACTGCTGCAATAAGAAACCCATAATTAATACTCACCCCCTCTCATCCTGTTCTCTGTTTTATCTTAAGCAGAAGGAAATTTTAGAAAGGTTCCACATGTCTCATAGGCACATTTATTTGGTGCTCGCCACACTTCATCTGGATCCATTGACACATAGAATTGAGTGTCATTTGCCTAGCAGTGAAAATGGACTCCATGTCTGCAAATGTTATTTCAGACCAGATATCTCATATGTAAGATCTAAGGGTTGAGGTAAAAAGCCTTCTGGGACATTACATTCGATTTTATACAGGAGTTTGCTTTTCTTTTTTGCGTCATTTCCAGAATATTTTTCAGATATTTCTGAAAGTACCCATACCCTGCAACATGAATGTCACAAAATTACAGGGAAGATTATTAAAAGTTTCAGATCTCTAGTGGCTTCCATAATTTGAGTCCAGGTTAGAAGGAGACCCAGCAAAAGGAGCAACAGGACCAACAGAGAAAGTTCCCTGGTGAAAACTTGTGCAGACTGGCACCAGCGGTTTCAGGGTAGCTAAAGCTCAATGCCCCTTGGTTAGGTTTCTTTCCTTTTCCTTCCATTATTCATTAACTTGAATTTGAAGGGAGGAAGCTGTCCCCACCCAAAGCCATGTGAGATTGCGGAGATAATCGGTGGAATATCAGCTGCACCAAGCTCTCATTTTAAAACAGGGCCTGGAGCAGGCTTTAAATTGGGTTCAATTAGCCTTTGAGTTCTTTGCTTGTCGGGTTGTTCCTAAATGAGGCACAGGTGTTTTATGTTTGCATATATTCATGTATCTTGTGTGTATATATCTATCTATCTATCTATCTATCAAACGGACCCTTGCACAGCCTTCCAGGCTGTGCCCCTCGGAGTAGAGTTGTTGGGGGTAGGCCTTGAGGATTAAGCTTAACCATTAGCCATGGCGAGGAAGGATTATTGGTGACATGCAGTGTGACATGCAATTTTTCTACCTTACTTGCTACAGTTTGCAATCAATAAATATACTTGCTTACCTCACCTACTGTCACAGTTCGCCATCACCCTTCCTTATCAATCACTTCTTCTAGCTCATGTCATCCCATCATTCAATTAACAATCCTGAAACCCATGTGAACTTGTTCAATCGCCCTCTGCTCCCATTCGCTCTGCACTTGGTTTTCTGTTCCACATATAAACCCCTCACTAATCCTCAGTCTTGTCAGTTTCACTGCTACATCTCTGAGCGTTACTCCCTGTGTCTTAGTGTTCCCTGGATACCTTCCCTGACCTCCTGACCACGACTTTGGACTTTCCTCATTACTCTGTTTGCCTGATTGCCTGACCATTGCTTGTGACCACGACCACGTCTTTGCTGTGCCTTGATTGCCCTGTCCTGCCGGTACCCCGGCACACGCCTGTCTGATCATCCCTCTAAGCACAGCAACTGGGTTCGCCTGTTCCTGTGCCCTGTGCCGCGTGACACCTACCTTGTACCCTGACTGGATTGGTGGATCTGAACCATGGCGACGGACGGCCTGTGACATTACCAAAGCTGGCAAAGTATTTTACTAAATTGAATGATATTTAAAGATTAAGGGTCTCACACAAAACACTCAGAAACAAACAAGAATAAAACCTACTAGCCAAGTGGGTCAAGACTTTTTTTTTATTGATTTGCCATTTTCTGGGCTGTGGGTCATACCGGTAGTTCTAACTGCTGCTAAGTAGATATATCATCCTGAGAGGTCAGCATAGGACTTTCTCAAAAGTGTACCAGAGTGAATGACAGACATGTCAAACTTCTGGCCCCATGGGCAAGGCACAACTGACCATGGAGACCATCTCAATGACCTGCTAGCTTTCTATACTTGGGCTACAAATAGTCTCCTGCTTAAGTTCACCCTTAGAAACCTGTTTGAAGGCATGAAGTCCTGCTTAGAAATCATAATCCACAATTGTCTTTTGCCAAGGAATCCTGAGCTGCCTTGTGGAGTCACGGCTACAGCACTGGCTGTACTTTAAGACAGGGCTTTTATCCCCTAAACCATGTATTTTTGTTAGCAGAGACTTCTTTCCAGTTAGTCTCTCATTATGTCCTAAATTCTTGTCATGGTTGACAGCTGTGAAATGGCTAAGGCAATGTAGAGCAAAACTGGAGCTGGAACGATAAGTGAGGCACAGGCTGCCATTTCTTTGCCTTGGGGGTAGCAATAAGCACAGCAGTTCTGCACTCAGTCACAGCAGGTTAGTGACAGGTGCATGTGAGAACCCTGTGAAAGGCTTCCTTCAGCATAGGGCTTTAATGGAGCAACACCAGGCTTTAGTGCCTTGATCATGAAAACAGTTGGAAAGAGAAAGAGCTAATGGGAGACAACACACACAACAAAAGACGCCCTGTATTCCAGCTGAATGGCTTTCCCGACAAGCCACAGACAAAATCATAAATATGCTGTTTGCCAGTGGCCATCGAGCTGTGTTGATTAGTACAGCCGTAGGCAATACAAGTCATTTGTATTGTCCAAATAGAGAATATTTGGGACAGAGGTGAAACGTTCCAGGAGTGGCCATCCTTCCACTAGGAATCCTGGATTTATGTGGGTTTTTGATAAATAAATTCCAATTACATCTATCCACCAGGCAACATGTGTGGTCATCCCCCTAAAATAGTCTCTTGTAGCTTTATTCACACTAACTCCCTAGATAAAACAGGTGCTGGACATTGAAACAAGGACAAAATAGTTTTAAATTATACGTGGAGTGAAGGCTCATCACTTCTTAATGAAGTGTAGGGAAATGACAGTCGTACTAAAACAGTTGCCATGTGATGATGGGGTAAAGGCTTTCACATGTTTCCTTCTGATTACACAGCTCGATGGATTAAGTGTAGAAAACGACAACACCCCCAAATCCCTGGCAAAAACTTGCAAATGGAATCTTTGTTCACATAAAGGAAGGAAAATATATTCCTTAACAACACACATACAAGTACATACAACTTTACAATTATGTTTTTTAGTGGATGCCTCGTATATTTCTGTTCCTTCGAATTCATCTTACCATTTGTAAATTATATTTATAGTTCTTTTAATTAATTTTATTATAATTTTGCAGATGGTCATCTACGACGATAAAGAACGGGTCATGACCTAGAGAGTTAAGAAATACTGTTTTGGATACTTTACACGGATCAGTCTTTGTGCCTGATAACATTAACTATGATGCTCTTGTTAATTAGTTTTTTTTTCAGTAATCCAGCAAAACTGCTTTGAAGTAGACGATGGCGTGTGCCCGGAACTCAAGCCAGGTTAAGCAAATACCATCCCCACTGACCTCATTATTATTCTCATTCTCACTGTTTGGAACGGGATAGAGGGGTGGGGGCAGTTGGATTAAACCTTTGAGTCACCTGCTTAGAGTGTCCAAGAGTACTGGCGTTTTCCATGAGCTGATTATCGTCAGAAACAATGGATTGCACAATGACAGGAGTGGTATAATTCCCAATTGGCTTTTGCAAATGGCAGAGCAAGATGAAGACCCCACGTCAGCAGTTGGTATATGAACGGCCGCAAATAGAGACAGGGATGGATTTTCTGTTTGTGCCGACTTGGTTCATTTCACCATGTGACTGAGAAGCAGAGAATGATAAACTTCGACCACACAGCTCATCACCCAAGGGATAATACATAACTTCCACAAGAGCTGTGAGTTATGCTCTGTCTTTGTGTGGAAACTTGTAGGTTTTTTGTTTGCCTTCATCACAGCAGGCTTCTTGCATGCAATGAAATAAGAATGTCTTCATAGCATAGTTATTGAAGTGTCTTTCTGTGAATTTGAGTTTTCTATCCAAAATTGGTCATTTCAGTACAGCACACTAAATATTTATGTACGGCTTATAAACTTAAAAATAATAGTTTTTCAAGATCTATGTCAAATAACATTTGTGTATTTTATAAATTATACTAAAATATGTTAATCATGCATGCTTATTATGGTTCACATCTGTAGCTCCTTCAAGTAATACGTACAGACAAAAGACAAAAAAACAGGACGCAAAGAGCTTAGTTCAGGTCTTTTTTTAACAATAAAATGTAAGCAGTAGTACTTTATATAACCCAACATGTTGCAAATACGACGGGTGGATTCAATGATATTGAGTATGGTGTAACAGTCATTGACTAAAAAGACCTGTGAAAAAATGCCTTGTAAAGCCATTAAAAGTATATTATAACAAGATAATGTCTGTAGTTCTTCACAGTTTTAATGAATGAACACACATACACACTCAAACTTGGCCATTATGGCAAATCACTGGCCCTACTCATTATTCCTGTTAGTGGTTAGGTCTGGTGACTCACATTTCTTGAGCTTGGGTTAACTCTTTGGATTTCTTTGAGAGTGTGAAGTTTTAACCTAGTGGAATAACCGTTAGAAAGGTATGAATGTATGACACTGAAGTAATTAATTAGTCTGAAGGGAACCTGACTAATGTTTCTCATAGTGTAGGTTTTTCCCCACCAACGAAAGACCCGTTCAAACATTCTCTGGCATGACTCCTAATTGATTATCTTGGTGTTAAACCACAAAAGAGAGAGCAGGGGAAGATTAATTTCAAAGCTTTTATCAAAAATAAATGTTCAAAAAGGATGTTATTAAAGTGCCAATATTTTTCAGGGCCTGTTTGCCTCAAATGGGATCGTCAGAGTGACTTTAGATATATGTCACACTAAGTGAAAAGGCTATGAATCTGAAAGTAACAAATTAAAGAGGTTTTCATCAGACAACTGAAAACTTAAGCCCAGTTTTATACATAAAATCTGGCCTCTGTTCAGATTTTCAAATGTGTGGGGCTACGAACCCTATAAAACTCCTGATGAGACCTGTGGAAAAACATTTTTGAGAAAGGCCTGCATTGTCTCTCTTGTGAAATACACTGCTACCTTTATTTATTATTAAGCTATCTCATTGAAGTTCACCATACATTTGACATTCCAAATAGACATAAAAAATTTACCATAAAAGGAAAATTTTTGTCTTTATATGGTTAAAAATAGCCCAGATATTGATGCCGCCCATATTATGATATTCAAAATATCTCATGCAATCTAGTGGCTATTCTCTGGAATACAAAATCGTTAATAATTCCTAATCAAAATCTGATTTTAAATCATCCACTCTAATCTGCTTTGAACCTTTTTTTTTTCCCCCCCCCCCCCCAGAGAATGAGTTCAGCACGGATTCATGATAAGTATAAGATAAAAACGTTCTGGGAGCAGAAAATTGAAAATCACTGCCAGATGAGCGGTAATGAAGAATTGAGGATGAAGAATAGCGCTTTGTCAAAGTAAGCGCTGGCATACTATCCCCTGATAAAAGGGGAAATCAGCCATGAAATACTGTGCATGCTGTATCACACACTTAAGTGGCTTCTTCCAAAGCAATGACTGTAGGTCAGTAGCCTGTGCTAGCCACAGAGGTATTTTTGTGTTTTGTTTTTTTATGAATTCAAAACCATTATACATGCTTAAGGTGGCTTTAAACTACAGAAATCTAACAAACGTTTTGTCAGATTTGTACGCAATGACCTTTTGACCATACCGTTCACAACTTGTGGAATGGAGAACATTTGAGACAAAACATAATTGGCTGCATTTTAAATTATTTTTTTATGGCATCATGGTAGTGGATTTAGTTTTATTCTGGGAGATTAATGGTTTCAAGTAAGTGCCATTGATATTGTCAACTGTAAATACAAGCATACAGTCTTTCAGTATGTGGATTTTTAAAGAACTCCTATATACTGTGTACTAACTAACTTGCTAATAACAGCACACCAGTTAGTAATTTCATAATTTTTATTAGATTTGCATCATAAATTAAGTTGCAGTTTTCATGTGTTTTAAAAGTTTTGCTAAGACATTTAAGTGTATAAGAGAAATTACATCAGGAAATATTAAATGGGACTATGTGACAAAAATGCATATATCCTACCCACAGTGAGTGGCCACGTTTTTAGGTACACCTAACTAATAGCGTGTTTTGCCTTCAAAACATCTAGAATTTGTCGAGGCCTGGACTCAAGGTGTAGAAAGCGTGCCACAGGGATTCTGGCCGATGCTGACCCCATTGCTTCCCATAATTGTCAAAAATTGGATTGTGGGGGATCTACACCTTTTGGAAACGTTTTACTTTAATATTGTTATCATTCCTTCCACAGTATGTCTGTGATGGACCCAGACATACCCTGTATGACAAACAACATATAAGGGATTATAATTCATTCATGTCACACCACACCTCCTCGGGTCACAATTTATTAATTTTAATGAATCCAGGTGGTGCGATCGGTGCAATTATTCAATTTCTAATAACATAGGGACGAGCCCTAACAAAAGCCCTTACGTTGTGTCATATATCTGTATATTACTCTTTTTCTAAAAGATAACAAATACAGCCAACCGGAATTAGCAGACAGTGATATACTGGGTAATGAAAGTACTGACTTTGAAATAAACAGACTGTATTAGTGATATATTTGTTTCTGGATATCCGGCACCATAAGCTTAAGACAGCACTATAAGGGCAGATATCAGATATCACAATATTATTCATTATGAGACCATCATCACGACAACGTCATACATTTTCATTTAAGTGTTGCTGTAAAAGGTTAGGTCAATTGAGTCTTTTGGTGAATGGATGCAATTCAGCGTAGCATTTGGATACATATGATATATTATGCCATTTGAGTAAAGATACATTTTTGATTTTATTTGTTTTCTGTGTTAAAAATACCAATGACTGGTTAAAAGTATTTAATACACCATGCATTATAATTTTCTATATACATCTTAATAAGCATATTAGAAGTATATTTATTTAAGTATTTAAGGTTTTTTTGGTGATTATCACAGAAGAAATCTGACTACCTTAACTATTTTATTTGATATATTTACTGTTAGGTGTCACCTTTAGGCATTTTTTTCAAAGTTTTTCAAAATAACCAATACATTTCAACTGGCAATAAGCATTACATGGGGGGCTTGTCCCCCTTTCTGTTGTATATATGTCTTTGATGTTTTTAACGCTGTCCCTCAATGCTTACCTGACAAACAATAATCTGTAATAAACTGTAAAGCCAAGGGGTTATCAGATACAGTTGTCCTGCACCTAGTACAAATGCAAAGTCATATCATTCCTTGGTCCTTATACAAATCAATTTGAATTAATGAGTTCTACAGAAGCTCAAGGCAAAAACTATGCCATCCAACCACTTATAATAATAATATAATAAATAGATTGTTCTCACAAAATACCACAGTCCCAAAAAGCATTTTTAGGGGCGTATTTGTAAATCAATTTTTCTCAGAGACTCTGTTGCATCTTGGAAAGTAGCCAGTGGCTAAAGTGGCGAGTAAGCGTCTGGCATTAATGGCTATAATGCATAACCTTTCCACAGACTCCGCGACGAGTGGCTTAAGAAACTGGAGAGTCGGTCTCGGCACCTGACCACCTTCAACGAGGAGCGCATGAGAAAGGCCCACCAGAACTGGCTGACGTTTAAACTGGAGATTGGGAGTACCAGGCCCACCTGAACTGGCTTCCAGTGTTGGGTTTCAGCATGTTGTGATGGGTTAATAGTGAAATAAAACAATCATTTTTGTCGTATATCATAGCATTAGTACTATTCAGACTCAGAGTGGTGTTATAGAATTTGTACACATGTTACTATGTTATTTTTAAAGGTCATCTTCACAATAATGAAGGAAGATAGGGAGAGAGAAAACAAACAAGTTTGCTCTGCTGCATTCAGCACTGAAGTGGATGTTTTGCCAGAGATAGGTACATACAAAATTTCATTTCGGGAGACAATTCAGTAAAGAATTCTTATGAGGAAGCCTGCTCTCACAGCAGGTACCAGAAACCAGAACCACTGCAATTATTTTAATTAATGATAGGTATATACCTGCAAAACCAACCCTCTCCATTGGGTATAAGTTTAAATTTACTATTATAGTGTCGATCACAAGCGATTGGTCGCCCACTGCCTGTCAGTGAGTAGTTTCAAAGGAAGTTTTGACTTATAAATATCGCATTTTTCATTTTGTGTAATTATTTACACTGCAAACTTTCAACTCGGACATACAGATACTTGTTTTACGTGACGTGACCTCTTTATATCGCCACACATCCTCTTGGTTTTGTATGTAGGGTTTTTTCCAGTCAAAATTTAATAAATAAGACATAAAAGCTTAAATAAATGTTTGTCTAAATAGATAAAGGTGAATATCTCTTTTTCATATGATCTTGACTCAACTTCCCCACCAAGTTTTTTTAATTGTGCACCTGGAACCCTCTCAAGTTATTCAAGTTGCACACCTAATACCTTAATAAATGTAAGACCTGAGATTGTGTGCAATTAACATATAAACAATTTGTCACAATTTGAGGTATTGCCAAGGCTTTTTTTTTTTCTTGGAAGACATTTTATTAATACATTCAATTAAATAAAGATTTATATTGTGTTTAGAACAGATGTGTTGTTTTGTGTTGTCTTGTTTTATTTTTAAACACTCAAAGATAGAGTTGAGACAACCAACCCCACAATGTCACAAGTGCACACAGTATATTAAACAATATATTCATTCATATTTAATTAAGTGTCTATGTAAACAGTATGCATTTGTGGATGAGAGATTCGTTCTTCGATCTTGATTATTTTCAAATAAAAAATTTTTTTAAAACCTCAAAGTGTTTATATCTTGGAGGGAAAGGCCACCTTCACCGCCACTCACGAATAAAAGCAGCAGACAGACACTGAAGGTAAGGCAAAATGTATTACAATCTTCATTAGGCTATGAACAATAAACCAAAACTGTATTAGAATTTATACATTAAATCGATCATCAATTCCACCCACTACCACGATCCATGTCTTCTGGAGCTCACTACCCTCACAGAGAGCCCACTAGCTCTTGACATTTACACACCTACGCTTTGTTTACCTGCAAAGCATTATTTAAATTAGATTGTAGCCAGGTATCTTTTAGCAACCAAAAGAGTGCGCACACAGCTTAAACAAACTAACTTGAACATTTATTAGCAACTACAACAGTCTGCTATAAATAAATGTGGTCACTAAACTGCATTCACTAGCTGAGGGCTCAAACTGCTTTTCTGAATACTATCCCCCTATCAAGCAGTCACACTTTGGTGGCCTCCTGATTTGGAACTGCTTAGGCCCCAGGCTACTTAGAAAAGTAGTCCATCGCCATCACAATTAATTTCTTACCCCGTGGTGTCGTGGGCTATGGACCAAGGACACAAACACCCTTGGTGGCTAAAGCTTCATTCACTTTCGCCAATGTGGGTCAAGACTCCTTTTTAAAGAGGGTTCTTGTGCCAGGATGTCCAATTACACCAAGCACCAGGACTTGGGAACCCCCCGTAATACCCGCCCCTTAAGCCTCTCAAAGGTTTCTGGAGCACTGGAGAGCCTGAAAGGCATTGCTCAGGTCACCTGCCAGTAATCACTTTTAAGGTCAAAGATAAAATGACCCACCTGGCTCTGATGAGGAAATTCAGGCCTAACAATTGTTGGAGCTTAATAGGTTCACCCATATTTTTTATTGGATTTTAATTGTTGTCATCAAGGAACCTATAAAGTGGCCATAGTCTTGTGTGACATTGAAGAGGTCTGGAGTTTAACATCACCAATGAGTCAGGAGGGTAATCCAGCATGGTCCTGCCTGGGACTTCAACCTCTTGGTAGCAGTCCTGATTAGGGTTTCTTGGGGATATGCTTGTGGAAAAGACTGGCGTACAGTTCTTAACATAAGGGAAGTGGTTGTGGCCAAGGGGGCGGAACTTCCCATAACCACCCCCCTTCTTTGTTTCCCTGAGGGTGTGGGCTATCCCTGGTTCATTGCCAGTTGTTTCACACTGGTAGTGTTGGTGACCTCTCTTCCATCAGCGCCAGTGCAGCATATATCACACCCTGCTGCATAGATGAATCAGGCTAATCTCAGTCTTTTCGTGAGGGCGATGTTTGGGTGTTTGTCAAAAGACACTTGAGAATGTTTTTCAAGATATGTATTAAGTTTCACGTAAAAACACTATGATGATATTCTGAGGGGAAAAAATCCAAAGGAGAAAAGGCATTTAGAGATTTATTTTGCAGAACAAAGATAAATTAAGCTATTAAGAAGAAGTAGCAAATGTGTCTCCAATTAACTGATATTGTCGGGTCTAACTGAATTTAAGACTGTTCTGAAAAACATCAAAACCCTAAACCAAAGTAGTACAAAAAACAACAAATGCATTAGGGAATTTTGTCATTGACAAGTTGTTTAAACTATTTAAATTTAGGATTACACAACAGAAGAGAAACAAAGGCACATTTACTTAATATTTTATAATGTAATATAGTCATGTAGTAGTACATTTAAACCTTCACATTTAAGTGTAGGTGTACCTCCTTGGTATACTTAGCACGCAGCCTAACCTACCTAAACCAAATTTTTTTTAAATTAAATTATTAAAAATTACGATAAATAATTATTTATCATTTTTAAATATATAGCTGTAAGCAGAGGACTCTTCCTTTCGAAGCCAAACCTTTCTTCTATATGCACAATAGTGAATTTGCGATAAGCTTTCCTATATTTTTTACAGTAATTTATTCCTCCCAGTACCAAATCTAACTTTTCTCAGTCTGCGATGGGGGTGGACACAAGATTTGTGTGTTTATAAAGCGAATTCTCCTCACTGTTAACAGGACCTGGAAACAGGTATGTCTTCTCGTGAAATTTTCTGAAGCTAATGAAAATTTTCTTAACAATAATAAGCATGGTGCACGCACTAAAATAATTATTATGCTAAATATTCATTATTGGTACTCGCATTTGTAGTGCTGCCAGGAAAACCCATGGAACTCAAGAAATATTTCGTTCACAAGCAGAGAATTAATTGATTTCAGATGGCTGTCTTTTATAACCAATTTTCTTCAACCCTAATTACTCCCTATTGATTAATCAAGGACTGAAAAATTTACAAAAAATGGATTTGGAATTATTGTATAATTATACTGTAGCAAGGGGTAATTGTATGGGGGATCTGTACACAATTAAGATCTTATCTGTATGAATCCTTCCCTCCCACTTTTGGATATTCATGGTTTTATATGCTGCGTGTGAAATGTGTTTTCCCCTCCATCTGTTGTCTGAATATTATGCTTCTAGTGTAACCATGCAATACCCCAAAGAGCTGCAATTTCTGCATGTATGGCATCAAACAATGAGCCTTTGCACTAAAAAAACACGGTCAAATGGGCCAGGTGGGAATGGAAGCTTTGTAGACAACTAACAACTTTTCCCCCAAGATTCCTTGATGCAGTTAAGTCACGATCTTCTGCAGAGGGAGGCCAGGGCTCCACCCAAGAGACATTTTTGGTGTCCTGCATGTTGGTCACTGGATGAGGATAGATGGGGTACCAGTGTTTTTTTCATCTGAACCCTGCCACAGTACATTACCATCCAGGGAAAATGTGGGTGAGTTGTTGAAAGAATGCAGTTCCAGCTCCAACTTTATACATATACGATACTATATTATAGCAGAGAATGGTGTTGTGGGTTGTAAACTGTATGGTGCAATATCTGTGCTATTTTCTGGTTTTATTGTTCAGTGTGTTTTATATTGCTGCTTGAGATACACAGTCAAAGTCCGTCTGGCTTGAGATACACAACCAAAGTCCCCCTGTTTGAAATACACAGCCAAAGTCCGCCCGGCTTGAGTCAACATTTAAACACATCTGTAGGAGCAATTAAGAGAAAGAAAAGAGAGAAATTAACGAGCTTGAATGAATAATGATCTGTACTCATATGGAGACCTCCTAATTTGTACTACACAAATGCTGTATCATTTGGAATTTTGTACAATGTAGACCACATTGCAGAATGTAGAATGTAGAATTTTCACTCAAATTCTCCCAATCACTTTTTGTCACAGTTTTATATTTTATATTATTGTTCCCCATTATATCTGTTTTTTTTTTAGTTCACCCTGGAGAGCCAAAAGAAAGCATGGGTAAGAATGTCGTTCACAGTCAAAATAAAGAGCTAGAAATGTCACTTGCTTGTCATTTAAACTACTGAACAAATATGCTAGACCAAAAAAATAAACAAAACACTGTTGCGCCGAAAACACGGACAATAAAGTGCAGAGAAACAATCAACTTGTTTGATGTGTGTTGTCACAGTCCCCAGACACAGCATTTTCATGTTATCTTGTCATCAGGCGTGCATGTGCAGCAAGGTGAGTGAAATGTAAGCAAATGGCCCTTGAAATATCTTGCGGAAGTGTAACAAATAGCTCACTGCCATCTTTATTCATGGTGTGAACTCTCCAATTACTGTCAGTGCTGACGGCCGCTCAGCTTTCACTGAACCTTTAACCCTGTGACAGGTTTCTCTTTGGGAAGATGCTACAGAGCAACAGATCTGTCACCAGTGTGACACTAAGGGACCGTAGCAGGATGAAGCTGTACGATACTGCGGGGAGTCAGATCCTTAGAAAAATGTTCCCTTGAAAACACTTTGTGTTCATTCTCAGAAAAATAACTAGCTATTATGTTAGTCTTCAATTTTATGTGTGTAAAAAAAGCTACCCGGTATATTTTCCAGCGTTTGATATGTATATATAAACAATTAAATATATCCTGTATTTTCAAAAAGGAAAAAAAACAAAACAGAAATTGTCATATGAAAAATCTGTCAGAATGTCAGAAAGAAATAATTTCTGAAGAAAAAGATTAGGCTTTGGAGTAGACTGACTCTCTAACCAGGTCAGAGGCAGAATTTGTATATAACTAAAAACATTTCATAAGTGTTTTTTTGTAGTCTGTGCTTCAAGACCTGGAGTTGGGTAGTTTGAGAGAAACAGCCGACTATTCACAGTTTTATAACTGCCTAATTAAGTATATCATAACATTAATTGTAACAATTCTGCCCTAAACCCTGGTTCAAGGTGCTGTCAGGTCACTGCAAAATTCACCCTGAAGCCCCCAACCAATGAAGCTATTGAGTCTACCTTTAAAAGTCAAATTCTGTCTGTTAAATAAAACTGCACTCTGGAAGCTAGAAGGTGAGAGCACAAACAGACCTCATTGCCTAGGGAGCCGTTGCCACCACTGCCTCCTTATGCATAAATAATTAGGATGTAATGAAAAAGAGTAAATACCGGTTTCTACCTCCTCCCCTGGAGACCTAAAAGAATCATCCCCATAGGTCTGTAAGCAGACACCATGTTTAACAGTCATGTTGTGACTGGATTTGGTCGGTTTTCTGCTTCGAATAATGAAAGTAAATCACTTTGCTCGGTCCCTGCAAGTTGAAGTCATATTATTCTATATATTTTGTTGTTGCACATCGTGATCGCTGTATAAGCCTGTACTATTGGAATATAATTAAACATATTTTATGTTTCCCGTTTAATTTGTCTTCATGCTTCCGTGGAATTTTGAAAGTGACCTAATAATTTTGTTGCTTTACAGTTTACCAGAAAGCTACTACACAGCAGGCAGTCTAAAGAGGTTTGTTAGTTTCAAAATTAAACAGATTCAAATTGGCACAGATGTAAACTGTAAGGTCTTACTATTAAACTGATCTCATCCACTGGTAAAAAGAGGTTTTTATATCAATTTGTATCATAGTTATTAAAACTTAGAATTTTATGATTTCACCATTTCACTTGGGGGCAATGAAAATCCTGCAGTGATGTTGTTCTGTCTTTACGTGGTCTGGAGGTTCTGTTGCCTTCAATGGGTGAAATAAAATAAAGACAGTTACTGTTTATAAAGTTACACCATTCACCACGTTGCTTCCCACGATGACCTTGCTTCCCACGATGACCTTCCCACGTGACTGCTTAGGTATATACTCACCAATAAATATAACAACCTTAGATGTAATATACATCAGCAGTTCCATGGGGCACCCTCCTAAGATATCTGGTATTTAGCCCCACGTATGACACTGTTTGAAACCAATCAATGTTGGTCCGATGTTTATTAGACTATTACAGTGTTAAGTGTTAACTTAAAACTATTCTGAACGTGTTTCATCTCAGATCGGATAGTAGATAATTGAAATATATCAACAGTTCGCTGCGTGGAAGCTCAGCCTTTAACAGATGTAAAACCACACAATGTTATGATAGTTAAGTCCCGCAATTAAAGTCTAAATGTGAATAAGTGTATGTGGGGGTCCTCAATTTCTGTTTTATTTTTATTTTTTTAAATAAAAGGGTCCACAGATTCCAAAAGTTTGAGAACCTCTGCCAAATAGAAACTCTATTTTGCTTTATTATGGTGTCAGAATTGTCGACCAATTTTCACTACAGAAATTTCTTCAGTAGATTTTTATGTATCTACTTAAAATAAGGAGATGTATTTTGAGGTTTATCATGAATATTAAATATCTAAGGTCCTATACTAAAGGCCTAGTAGATATGTACCAAATGGATGTTAAAATGATAAATGTTAAAAGGTCATGAACAATGATATTAATAAAAATAGACATTTAAGAGATTAAGTGGGTTTTTGTTTTTTGTTTTTTTGTTTTTTTAAGCAGAATGATAACTCGGAAGGATGTAACACAAACAATTAAGACCACATACCGTACAGCCTTAGGCAGATCTTGGGTTCTGAGAAAATACACAGCCATCAAATTACTGAGGAGCAAAGTTTTGTCATAATTGAAATTGCATTGGTATAAATTATCATGTTGTAGTAGTAATTATATATTGTGATAGCGCTCCTTAAAATAAAGATGAATGCTGTGGGTCTAGTCAGTGACAACAGAAATTAGTCCCTTTTAATTTGGTATAGATTTAGTACAGATGTTGCCGTTTGTGTTTAGCAGGTGTTAAAATCATATTTACTTTATGTAGCTAACAGTCTACTTGATTAGGCATAATGGTGTCCATAAAAAAAGGAAACTCCACTGTCACTCACCTACCAAATAAATCCTACTTACTCTCTCCATTTCTTTTATTAAAGGTGCCATAGAATGATATAATTGACTTGCAATGATTACCGGTTCTTGAAAAGCAGGAAGTAGCAGTAACTAAAGGGTAAAAGTGGAGTGAGAACACCTTTGTATCCTTGCATTGACAATTCCCCTGAGTGAAGAGGCTTTACTGTCCTCTCTGTCAGTGCCACTGCTGTCACAATTTATTCGCAGTCAAAACATATGTTCTAGATTCCTTGGGGCTCATATGAAAGATGTCATGCTCCTACTGCCACCCCCCCCCCCCCCTTTACATTATAACATGATGAAGTAAACACCATGTATAATGTAATGCTATAAAAATTAATGAATCAGTTTGATTTCAGTAGACGGCTTTATTAGTGAAATGTTTTTAACTCATGGCAAGCATTGTGCTCACTAAGCCGTATCAGTTATTTTAAGTGTGTTGCTTATGCAGACCTTCCTTTTAGAAGCATGCAATTAGAGAGAAAAAATGGAAGACCTGCAGAAAGATCGCATTCTTTTATGTGCACCAGTGCAGTCTGCGATGAAGTGTTCGCTTCATTCGGAGAGCGATAATCTGCACAAGGTCCAATCTGGACAGAAAGTGGCCTGAGAATGTTAGTGCTGCGGTTGGAACCCAGGGACCGCACTGGCCAGTCAGCATGACCGTGTACATAGTCGAAAAGTCACAAGCATTGCCCCTAGAGAAACCTTTTTTCCTTTTGTGGGAACCACTGGTCTAAACTATAAAATAGTGTAAAACTTTGCAACTTGTGTGGTTTTCTACAGAAGTATCCAAAAGAGGTTTTAGATTGAACCTCTCCTGAACTGCTGCTGATATAGTTCCCTGGTCGAAAGTGCAGAGGAGACTTCAATGTTGCTTCAATGTCTGTTACATTGAAGAGGCAATGGTTTATTAACTTGTTTTCCTGGGAGAGGAATAAGAGGAAGGATGGACAGAGCCAAGTGTAAAATTTGGTCAAGGGTCATTAACCCTTTCATTCTGCAAGATTGCTGTGAGTTCTGAATTGTTCACAGCCAGAACTGTACTTTTATTTTTTTTAAACGGCTGGGAGGTTTAATGTTTTCTGATGAATTTTTCAGATTCTTCGATTCCTTAGCTCTGATCTTCTCAGCAACATGTTGACGGATGGCATTTCGAAAGCGGGCTTTGTGCTCCAGTTTACACGTCTCTCATGATGCCGATGTTTCCCTGGATTTTTTTTGTTCCGCCCCACTTGCTGCGTGGTGTTTATTGTAACTCCAACACAGTCTCTGACCTTGTGAGCTCGAGGGGGGCCCTGGGAATGAGAGAGTGGAGGCAGGACAATGCCTGAAGGCCCATCGGTACATTATAGATAGCTGTATGACATTATTGATAGCTCTATAGGAGAGTAGTCTTGATGAGAGGGCCCTGTGATAAGATCCCGAGACATTAAAAACATCGACCTTGCTTTAGAAATTGCTTAGCAGCAGTGAACATGGTTAACCTAGAGAATTAGTATGCTGCATTATAATGCCTGCAAGGTGGAATTTATGTACAACTACAAATTAATTAAATTTTCCTTATTTTTAAATGAGAAGATATTTTTTCTTAACTTCAATAGATGGATAAAAGTAGGCTGATCAAGGACAGCTTTTGAGGATGTAATGCATTCTCATTTAAATATCATTAATCTGTTGGCCCGAGAGGTTTACTGTGTTTTAGTAATGCAATTACATTAATCGTTTCATTATATATATATATATATATAATTACAAAGCAAAATGGTCAATGTTACAGATAAATTAACCCAGCAGAGGACTATCAATCGCAGCAAGCCTTTCTACACTTCTGGTTGTTGAAACTACAGTAATTACAGTACAGCATTGGTCGGTTCCCTTGAAAGTATTGCATCATCACTTCTTATGTTCTATTATTTAGGCAAACATTTAGCTGATTTTGCATTACAAAGCCTTAAAACTGACCTATTTTCCTTTTCCTGAGTTTAGTGGATGAAGACCAAAAAGTTGCATGATCTACATAAATGTGTAAATTTTCGTGCATTAAGAATGCTTTTGTTTTGTTTGACTCTACTGCCATCATCTGGTAACGTGTGGTGACTTACATCCCAATCTTTACAAATAAAAAGCCGAAATTCACGCTTGAATTGCACCTGACTTGACAATACAGTATTGTGAAGCAAGCTAATCAACAGGAGGCATTATTAATAATATGAAGTGAAAAGGATGCAGCATCAATGCAAATTAATGACACATTTCTTTATTTTCCCCACATATAACCCTAACTGTATATGCCACATTGCAATTAATAATCACTTAACGAGGCTGATATTCACTATTATAAGGACCCCACGAATAACATAAAGACAAAGAGGACTGTTCTTTTGATATGAGCTGTAAAAAGGCCTTTTCAGTCAAAACGGAAGAAGCTTGGATTAGTTTGTCCCTTGATTAGTGCTACAAACAACAGTAGGAGTTTAATTATTTATTTAAAAAACAGAATACTTCAGAATTTCCTTTAATATAATTTTGTCTCAACTGAGGAGCTGGGGGAAGAAGTATGTGGACTGTTTTCACCAAAAAAAGAGAGAGATTAGATTTTTAGAGTAAATAAGAGAAGGCTTCATATGGGATTTAGCCAACCGGATAACTGGATTTTCATTCCTCTCCACTCAGCATAATTACTGAATCTCTGTTCAAATTTAAACACAGTATCAACTAGCACGTAACAAGTAACAACTAACACAGTTAATATTTTGGATTTAAACACGGGTTTATATATGCAAACTTTAGGGTATCAGCACCGTTGCATTTTGATGTTTTGTAGTGGGTCAAATTTGAAAAAGAAATTGATCTTTGGGCTTTGCTCTTGTTCATAAATAAAAAGTCAAAAGTTTTGAGTGTGTGTGATTAGCTGGAGGGTAAAAGGTTATTGTATGTTATTTCTAAGAGTAAACAGTCTTTGCTTACTATCTATTCATCCATGCATTTTGGCTGAAAGAATAAAAAAAATTTAAGTAAAAAACGTATACTAAATGAATCTGGCATTTCTGCATGAAATTGTTAAGCAAATATAAAAACTGCTAAATACTTTGATCCACATTATGATGTTAATGCAACAATTAAAAACAATTGTTATACTTTATGGGTGATACTATAGAGATTAAAGATTGTCTTCACATTGTTGTTATGAGTGCATTGTATTTGTTCTGTTTTTATTTAGCTATTTCCTTCCTACCTTCCATCACTTTTAACAAAAATTCTGTAAAACCAAGATATTGAAAAACTAACCAAACTGAGAAGGCTTGTGGAAGATCAGGGCAAGTGAGTCATATCAAATATCGCAGCAGTTAGCCAATCAATTTATGGTATTTGAACATAATATGCAGTTTATGTCGCAAATTGATAATGAATGAAACTATCCAAACAAAACTGCTCAGCACATTTAAACACGTCTTCCATATTTCATTTAATGTTGAATCATTTGCTGCTTGCCCCCCTTTATTGCTGATTGCAGGGTTAAGGGTGCTTAAGTGTGTAAGAACCTTAAGTGTCTTTTTGTAGGTATTTTTAGTCTCTCCGCATTTTAGTCTTTCCGCAACTTTTGCAAATAAGTCCATAAAACCCTAATAGTTTATAGAAAAACTTATCTATGCAGACCTACAAGTGTCACATGATGTCAAATCCTTTTCATTTTGCTGCTTGGCCCCCTTCATTGCGGTTTGCAGATTTATTTTATTAAGATTTGCATAGATTCTGTTGGTGCAGGGTAGCAGCTCCTCTTAAGAGACACCATTCATTAAATTTCTTACTTTAAGTATCAGTCTCATTTGATCTTTTTCTTATTATATCTGGAGGCATAAGTTCTTAGAATAGTAGTCAAAGATGACTGTGACTGTGGAGGCCATTTGAGTATAGTACATTGTCAAGTTCAAGAAACCAGTTTGAGATTATGTGTGCTTTGTGACATGGAGCGTTATCCTGCTAGAAGTAGCCATTAGAAAATGGGTACACTGTGGTCATAAAGGGATGGACATGGTCAGCAACAATACTCAGGTAGGCAGTGGCATTTAAATTATGCTCAATTGGTACTAAGGGCCCCAAAGTGTGCCCCACACCATTACACCACCACCACCAGCCTGACCCGTTGATACAAGGCAAGATGGATCCATGCTTTCATGCTGTTTATGCCAAATTCTGACCCTACCATCTGAATGTAGCAGCATAAATCGAGACTCATCAGACCAGGCAATGTTTTTCCAATCTTCTATTGTCCAATTTTGGGGAGCCCGTGGGAATTGTAGCCTCAGTTTCCTGTTCTTAGCTGACAGGAGTGGCACCCGGTGTAGTCTTCTGCTGCTGTAGCCCATCTGCTTCAAGGTTCAATGTGTTGTGCATTCAGAGATGCTCTTCTGCATACCTTGGTTGTAACGAGTGGTTATTTGAGTTACTGTTGCCTTTCTATCAGCTCGAATCAATCTGGCCATTCTCCTCTGACCTCTGCCATCAACAAGGAATTTTCGCCCAGAGAACTGCCGCTCACTGCATATTTTCTCTTTTTCGGGCCATTCTCTGCAAACCCTAGAGATGGTTGTGTGTGAAAACCCTCGTAGATCAGCAGTATCTGAAATACTCAAACCAGCCTGTCTGGCATCAACAACCATGCCACGTTTAAAGTCACTTAAATCACCTTTCTTCCTCATTCTGATGCTTGGTTTGAACTTGAGCAGATTGTCTTGACCATGTCTACATGCCTAAATGCATTGAGTTGCAGCCACGTGATTGGCTGATTAGATATTTGCGTTAACGAGCAGGTGAAGAGGTGTACCTAATAAAGTGGCCAGTGAGTGTATATGGAATTTATTAAATATATATATTCATTATCAATTATTGCTTGACTGAATACAATAACGCAAGTAAAATTCCCAGATGCCACCGCTTACTTGTTACCTTCCGTTGCTGGAGAACAGAAGAATTCCCTTCCCTGGTTAGCTCCTGGAGGATTATACTGTACTTGCTAGTTCCTGACCAAACTGCACATGAGAGGTCCTTAGTTCCGGGGTAGAATTATCTCAGTCCCTGGGAAACATATACCCACGCCTGGGAACCTTTTCGGTCTGGAAACTGGGAGTGGATTCTGAGAGGAACCGGTCGTTCTCCTTTATGGCCCACCTGGAGGCCTTGGCGGCAGGGAGCTATGTCCCTTCTTATGAGAGAGCCGCAGGAGAAGAGCCTTTCTCTCTTTATGGCCCAGCTGGAGGCCCTGGCGGCAGGGAGCTATGTCCCTTCTTAGGAGAGAAGGGAGCAAGAAAAGGACTGTTCTCTGCTTTTAAGGAATCAATACGATTTACTACCTAATGGCTCTCTGTGAGTGGGTGCTGGATGTTGAAATTTCTGGCTGGGGGCGATGGCTGATGATGTCATCCACTGGTGTCGGAGAGAAGGAAATGTAGCTTATTTCGACTGTGCATGGTCCTTACACATTTCAGACCATAGCATTACATTAATGTGTTTTTTAGGTCCTTACACAGCTGTAATTGCTTTAACAAATATCTAGCTGTGAATGAATCTAGGCATATATGCTGTTTGAATAAAAGCATTTGCTAAGCAGTTGATTATGTAACTAGTAATGAAAGTCACAATAAGATTAAACATGAATTTATATTTCAAATAGTAATAACTTTTAAAAGGCAGAAAAACATTCAACCTACTCTTTCATTATGTCCAGTTTTTAAAAGAATACAACCACCAGGTGGGAAAAGAACCTGAAATGACATTTTAAGAGTAATAAAGTATAAAAATGTGGGAATAGATGAAAGGTGAGGGCTTTAATTATCTACGCCCCTCAGAGCTAATTAACTGTGTACACACAGTATAATTTAATGTGCTCCGTTTTACTCTTCCCAGGGCACTCAGAGCTAATTAACTATGTACACACAGAATACTGAAATGCTCTCTGTTTTACTCTTCACAGGGCGTTCAGAGCTAATTAACTACGTACACACAGAATACTGAAATGTTATGTTTTACTCATCCCCGGACACTCAGAGCTAATTAACTATGTACACACAGAATACTGAAATGTGCTCTGTTTTAGAGGATCAGTTTATTTATTTGATTAGCATGCATCAGTTAGCGTATTTCTATTAAATAAAACTGCCCACTGTGAATTTTCAAATGTACACGATAAATATCTTTTTTCAGTGCAAAATTCTAAAAGGAGACAGCAAGAAGTTTTAGTTAAGAGATTATGCAGAAAATTTTTATCATTACGTTATCTCACATTTTTCAGGCATCCTCCGATTACCTTACATATTTTATCACCATAAACAGAGCAAACATAAAAAGTAGTTTCTTGAAAGCTGTGGCAAAAACAAATTCCATCAGCAATGATACATTTTAGCAGCGTGGTTCAGACGTGTACGTGTTCTGTGACTGGTCTCTCTTGGAGCTCACAGTGGAACATGTTGGAGCCTCACTGAAGGCACGCTCCAGGACATGCCTCAGCGATAGTCTGATCTTCTCCTTAAAGTTTTGGCCGATGAAGACGTACAGCAGGGGATTTAGGCAGCTGTTAATGTACACCAGGGAGACGGAGAAAGAATCCAGAGACCGCGCCAGAGTGAGCAAAGTCGTTCCCCCATACCCCAGCATGAGCCCAACCGCATGGTAGGGGAGCCAGCAGACAAAGAAAGATACAACAACCGCGATAATGATCCTCTGCGCTTTCTGGGACTGGGTGAAACGGGGGCTCGTTATTTTCCTCATTATGAGCACATAGCATGTGACAATGATGAAAAGAGGGATCAGAAATCCAACTGCAAACCTTGTTAAAAAAATGGCCCTGACATCCGACTCATCGTCATTGAAGGTGTATTTGCACTTTATGACGGCATTAACTTCAAGACTTGTTTCTCGGTATATCATAGCAGGCAAGCAGATGATCACTGCCATAATCCAAGTGAATCCGCAGAGAAAAGATGCCAGAGAAATGGTCCGGTGATTCTGAGACCACACTGGTTTGATGACCTGCACAGACCTGTCCACACTGATCAGAGTCAGAGTGAAGACGCTGGCAAACATGTTGCAGATAACAACAGAGGGAATGACTTTGCACAAGACCTCACCAAACGGCCAGTGTCCATCCAAAGGTATTTCCGCAACAACGAATGGTATGCACAAGCAGCACAGGAAATCTGCAATTGCCAAATTTAAGAACCAAATAGTGTTGACCGTCCTCTTCATCTTGAATCTTGCTATCCACATGACAAAGGCGTTTCCAGGAATGCCCAGGACAAATGTCAGGACATACAGCACAATTGAAACCATATTCATAGGCGTCACCCAGTGGGTTTCAGTCTCTGTCTCATAACTTCCATTATAAATATCATAACTCTGATTCATTTCGTAAAACATTTTTCTGTGGAGACAG
>JAOVYW010055974.1:0-23185 GCA_025775045.1 Hiodon tergisus | reverse complement strand
CAGCACTGGCAGCCTGCTTGTGACCTAGGTGAAGCAGACCCAAAAATAGTTGTTGTTCAACCTCAAAACTCTTTTTTGTCTGTGACAAAAGCAGTAACTCAGCTGAAAGACCAAGTGGAAGAAATCTGCAGCAAAGAGGTAGACAAGGTTTTCCAAACAGGTTTGTGGCAAAATACACTGGCTATAATTGATAAATTCAAGAAAAAAATATAAAAGGAAACGTCATTAAATCTCCAATATACTATATATAAATATTACACCCACATATGGTGATGATTATAATGAGTTGTCCGATTAGCCTTATTTTCTGTTTCTACAATGAAAAAGTCATGTTTTGGCAGCTCCAGCTACAAGGCCCAAACTAAAATATGAGTTTTTTTCCTCTCTAGTGAAGCATGTCGTTTCCGATGTCTCTGAGCTCAGGAGCAGGATGCATTTCTTTAAATCGAATTTGTCTGTTGTTTTGCATTGGGTCCTTGTGTGTACAGTATTGCAAATTTGTGTATTATGTTTCCTAAAACCTTTTTGTTTCGCCAGGGAAACCCGCATCTCATCCAGAGACATCGGGGATGCTGACAAGAGCATATTTCCTGCAGTGTGAGTTTTCTAAATTACATAACTATATAATACAATTTTCAGGCACGTGATAGTGTCTAGTAAAATCTAGCTGTATGAGGATCTTCAGGGAACATCTACCAGCCCATATAAAAGCAGAGTTACGTGATTTTACAATATGCAGGCCACGGCTCAGCACACAGTTTAGCGTTGATTGGAGGAGAGGCATGGCCTTCTCAGTCATACTGCAAGCCTGTAGGAGCTTAAGAAGGTGATAGAAAACACTCATTAGTGACGTGGCGAGAGAAACCCTGCCTAGCATATTAGCTATATTTGGACATGCAAATTCCAGGCATAGCTATATGTTTTAAACTAAAGTTTGAACCTGCCTCTCTCTTTTCCCCCCCTGTAGCCTCACTCTGGACACTGGCACTGCTAATAAGGCGTTCCGTCTATCTGAGAAGAACAGAAGAATGATGGGAAACAGCCAGATGGTTAAGGTTAAGAAAGGTCCCCGGTAAGAGAGAAAAAAGCTTTGACTTCTGGGAGTAGGTGCTGTGTAAGGACAGGCCAACTGGGGCTTGTTTCTTGGAGGTTGAGTGGAACAGCGAAAGCGTCTTCATCAGTGTTGCATACAGTAGTATCTGTCGAAAAGGACTGGGGCCTGAATGTGGTCTTGGATGCAATGTCAATTCCTGGAACTTATATGGCACCCAATTTAAATACTCCGCCTGGCACAATAATGAGGAAACTGACATCGACATCCACGTCTCCTCCCCCAGAGTCGGAGTACACCTGGATCACAGAGAAGGAACGTTGTCATTCTACAGTGTTTCTACTACTACATAGCTTCAAGATCTAATTCTCACAACCACTCTATCCTGGTTTTGGTGTTGGGTTTGGGTCCACAATAAAACGTAGCCAACTGAAACGTCGTTTGTATCACACTGTTCTTATCAGTGTGATAGAAGCAAAAGTTGGAGGTACAAAGTACTGATTGATAACTCTGCCTGTAGAAAGTAAAGTATATTGTTGAGATGTATAGCCCATGATGCATGCAGTTTGTGAAATATAACTTATTTCCCTATTCCACAGTGATGAATATTAGTTCTCACCATGTTTAAATAAAATCTTAAATATGTGCAATTTCTCATACAATTTACAATTTTCTTTAATGTCTCCATGTAATGGAAGTTAACGCAGCATCTTAGTTCTTCCTCACAAGTGAGCAGGTCTGAGTTTTTTGGGCTAAATGTGAACATTAAATTATAGGAGACGCAGTAACACAAGAACCTTACTTTTTAAATTTGTGTTTAGAGCTCTTTATTTGTATATAGTCCTATTTACAAAAATGTCTTTACATATACACATTCGTCATCATGTTAAGATATAAAAAACCTTAACATGCATTGGAGATTGTTAGAAAATGATTCATTCATCATTTGACAACTTAAAAAGAAAACAAAACCATTTAAAACATGTTGACTTATGTTTCCTCAACTGTCAGCTGTATTCCCCCATTGGCCAGCAATGTCAAAACATTATGACATTTCTTCAGTATATGACATACTCTGCTGTATTCCTGAGAGCGATCAGCAGAATAGAACATATCTATAACTAGATACATCAGCTCGACACGGAAACTAGTAGATGTCAGCTAACTACTGCCACCCACATGCCAGTGTTTTGTAGAGGAAATATAAAATATAAAATCAGTCAAACAAAGAAGGAAAATAGATCAGTTAATGACAACAAAAAGTTGGTAGCTATGTCTGGCTGGACAATGAAATATGCAACATTAAAAGGTGTACATCCATTCTACTGTTATAATCCTGAGCAAAAAAACAACTGGGAACACATATTTTGGTCAGAAAGGGGCCGTTTCCTAAAAAGGAACGGAAACCGTTAATAAATGACACCATGTGAGATCCACCATTTCAGACAAGAAAGCAGTTTAGTAGTTATACTACAGTCTCCTATTAGGGAGCACTCAAGTTGGACACATAAAGGGTGAATACATAAATATGTAGGTTGTAGCAGCTAACTACAGAACAAATTAATTGGGCATACGTCTTAGCATTGTGGCATGCTTATTATAGGTTTTATAAAGCTCTCATTTAAACTCGCTGGCTATAAAAGCTCTTCTGATTAACAGCCGAACAGTCCAAAAAACAAAAACAAATCCTGAACCAAAGACTTGTCTAAGGATTTCTGACCATTGTAGCAGAACATACTTCCAGCCGTCATTTTGAAATGTCATCTCAAAACATGCCTGTCTATGATTACTGTGTACTAAATAAAATATTAAAATTCACCCAGCTAATGTAACCTTTTTCAGTTGGAATGCGAGACAGTGCAGACCACCATTTTATGCAGCAGCGGCAATGTAGGATGTGGTAATATGTGTGGGCAGAGCAACAGTTAAATTCTCAGAAAGAAAATAGTTTTGCATACTAATGAGTAGATGGTAAAATCTGGGTGGGGTATCTACAATAATTTACCTAAAAATTATACTTACATATTATACGATTTTAAATTTACTCTACTCAGGTTTGTAATGTAAAGGCACTGAAAGGCCTGGTGTTGGACCAGAGCAATGAACATTTGTACATAAACCTCTGCCTGGCTGTATAGTCAAAACATAGTCATTTGTCCATTACAAGACTTGGACATCCGTGTCTGTGTTTCAGGACACAAATATGACTATTTTACAATTAAAAATAAATAAATAATAAATAAAAATAAAAAGGCCAAAACAGAAATTTCTTATGCACCCGCCTACTTATAACATTTTCATGGGTTATGTTGTGCTAAAATTGCTCCCATATTAGCAAAAGAAATTATATGAAAAATTTTATAAAGGCTGACAGTGGAAAAGTCATCATCACAATCATCCCACAAAGACAAACAGGAAGAATGATTTTGCCATTGATATTCATAGTGAGAAAACCATTTAAGCACTTTGCCATATGCTGAGCAGTGTCCTGGCGGGTGAAGAATGTGCGTTCACGTTACTTTGTTAAAGTACAAAACCAAAATGAGATGTAACTGCCAACCTTTCAGTTTTTACTATACGCTCTCTCATGCCCAGTCCAGGAAATGAAGAAAAACATATAAACAAATGACACACACTAGCTGTCGAGGAAAAATAAATCCAGCAGGTTTTACCTAGACCCACTCATAACTCGTTCAAAAGCGACCATTTGGGACCAGACCTGCACTTCCAGATGCATTCCAAGTACAGAGAAAGACGGCCACAGACGAGCTGTGCAGTTACAAACGCCCATGGCAGAGTTTAGTATGAAAGTGTACTGACTTGTGCAAAACATTGGGTCTTAAATGAGAAACAAACTTTAGTTTGCATTTTTAATGTCTGTCCCTCGATTAAATAAAACTATAGAGCATATTGCACCTTTAATATATTCACACCATAACAGCAAGAGCTGTCCTTTCAAAAGAAATGAATACAAAAATGTATAAAAACTGTGGCGGGATGGGATTTCTGATTCAGCTTGCTGCAGACAGCATGTGCGAAAGTCTCTGTTAGGGGACGCTGTGCATTGCCTACGGAGTAAAGTACTGTACTTTACACCAAGAGTGCAAGTTTGTAAAAAGAAAATTTTAACAAATCGATTAAATGCATGGGTCAGATCTGTGGTCTGAATGACTAATTTAACTAGAGCTATACTGTAGTTGAACATGAAAGAGGCCCTTCACCCAGGATTCTGTTCTTTGTGTTCCTACAATTAACTTATTCTTCTCAAGAATCAAAAGTAGAGAGCCTGATTCTTATCCCAACTCTGTAGCCATACAAACCTATTTACAGAATAAGAGAATTAGAGATCCATCCTTGAAGCAACCTCACCTAAACCCTCCCACATGCCTAGTGCCCCCCCTCTGCCACATCTCTGTCCCATCCTCAGCACCAAGGCTCCCTCTGGGCTCTGCCCCTATGAAGACTGTCACTGCGCTGCCAGGCACTTTTCATCAAGGCCAGCGCCTCCCCACACCTCTTCTGCACAGAGGGGTCCGACACACTCTTCTGTTGCAGAGACACCTACATGAGAGAAGAGATGGGTAACATTCTTATTAACACCATTGAAGCTAGAAAAGGTTTTCACATGTTTCACACCTGAAAGATGGCTTTCCAAGCACTCTCCAGCGCCCCCAACAGACGATCTCTCTCCCCACAGCTGCTGAAGTAGAGAACCCAGGGAGGTAAGAACTGGGCACGGTCCTCAGAAAACTCCTTCAAAAGACAGAAAAGCCAACACATGACTACCGTCTAAGAATGACTAAATCAAGAAAACCGAAAGATATCAATGTAATCACTGGGATCTCACAATGACGCAGTATTCCTTGTTTCGCTCCAGACAAACACCAGTGATATCGCACAAGTCAGCCCCTCCAAGTGAGCGGAAGAAGCCCGTCTGGCAATCCTGATGGCAAGTCAGCAACTTCTGGTCTGTTAACACAAGGCAGCAGGGGATACATGGTGTGGGGGCCACTCCTTGTGGGATCACCTGTGAAATGAATATACTGCATCGATCACAAACAATATTCATGTTCAGTTTTATAGCTCAGCAATGCTTGGTCCCAGGAGCAAAAATATGAAAGTCTTACTACCATGTTTATTTCCAATGAAAACAGTGACCTACAATTGTTATGTTAGAACAAAGTAGCACTTAGCATGAAAAGATACCATTTAAACTTATCACATTTTTAAGGCATCTTAGTAATCATTAAAAAAACTGATTTGGTCTTTATCTCAATGGCATTTCCTGTCCTAAAAGGATCAGCCACATTAAAACAACAGTAGAGATGATTTGATTTCTTGGCTGCGCAGGTGTGTCCTCACCCCTTTAGAGACAGACTGGCAGAGCAGCTGCATCCAGTCAGCCATGTCCTGTTCATTCTCCGCACTGAGCTCCAGAGAAGGCCCCTCGGTCAAGATCACCTGGAAGGCGTGCGGTCGCTCCGATGAGTTGGAGCGCCGACAGCCCCCACAGTGTTCCCCCCTGGCAGAAAAATCACAGACAGGCTTGAGCGACACTTATCCAACTCACACACAGGAAACGTGGACAATCAGTTGAAAGAAGTATAATGATCATAAAATAATAAATAAAGTCTATAACTTCAAACAAAAATTTTGAAATTAACAAATTAGTAGACCAAGAAAAGATCAAAGTAACCATGACAACAGATGGGAATACTTGAGTAACTTAAAACAAAGAAAAACTGTTAACATACTATACAAGCTTGATTGCATCTTATCAGTGTGCAGAGACAGTAGGCATTTCTTACCCCATGGTGATTGACATGAGTGGTGTAACATCTGTTCTTTCTGGGTACTGATAGAGAATTCCATTGCTGTGCAAATGGGGGGAAACGCATTAACATTTGCTGAAACCTTGCATAAAATAAAGATCACGATATATATAATTAAACCTGGTGTCTTGTAGATTAGACTTCCTACCCGAATAATTAATTAAACCAAGTTTTTGTAAGGAAAAACAAAATCAATGGCACTGTGTCCCTCAAATAAAGCTTGTGCCTACTGCTGCTCTAGATTTAAAAACTCATCACGGTGTGCATGCAACTCTTTCCATCTTGAAAGCTAAAAATGACATACACATGGGTTTGTAACCATGAAATAAATAAATAAACACACGACTTATTCATCCTGATTATACCTGAGCACTAAATAACAGCTTTTCCACAGCTCCTTGCCAAGGTAAGTGGTCCCAGCTCGGTACAGCAGGATTCCCTCTTTGGCACTGCCAGAGTCAGAGGGGCCAGACAGCGCTTGAGGGGACACAATCACATCCATAGGGTCTTCCCAGTGAACCAAGGAGTACAGCTGGATACAGACCGCAGACACCTAACAAACATTAAAGAACAGATTGGCCAAAACTCATTTCTGAAGTATACTTATCCAATGTCCAAATGTACAGCTTACATGCAATATTTAAAAAAAAATCAAAAACACTCACATGGTTCTCATTAATTTATAAAACAAAACCTTTCATCCATCAAAAGCAAATTGATCCCTCTTACATCACATCCGTTTACACTACACATAAATCACATATAACATCTACCAATAGCTACCAAACATCAGACAGCTAAAACATAATCTTATCATTTAATTCAGTGAACAAATAAGCTGCAGATATGCCTGCTCTTGCGGATACAAGTGTGTCCCTTTTCGCACTGGATTAACAAGTTCAATCAACAACCACTCAAATACTGAAATATACTATCCTGCAACAAATTCCTCTACCTCACAATGGGACTCCAGGGAAACAAACTTGGTAAGAGCCAGTTTCTCCATGGTTGCATCAGTCAGTACAGAGGGATAAGGGGGCTCTCGGCACCCCTTAATCATTGCAGATCTCAGGGCACCCAGAAACCAGCTGTGAGAGGAAGAGAGCAGCGATGGGTACGAGTAAGAAAATGGCAGATGCATATGAACATTAAAAACTTTTTTAATGAGAGAGAGAGAGAGAGAGAGAGAGCGCGCGCGCAAAGCCAGTCTCACTCACGATGTTAACGATGAGTCTGCAGTGTCCAGCAGGAACTGCCTTCTCCGGTTTGTGCACACCAAGGTGACCGTCTGCTGGTCCAAGCCCACCTGAGGACAGAGCCACATCATACTGAGCAGACAAGTTTCAAAAAAGCAAATACGCCAGCATGCTGATTAGTTCATGACTAAGTTCAAGGTCAATATATGGCCGCCTTCCATTTTCACATAACTTACTGACAAGCATAAATGCATCTAAAGGTTTTACCAATAAAGTGCAGGCTATTGATATGATAAGCCATATCACAGAGCAGGTGAGGCCACATACTCTAAATTTCTTGCAGAAAACTGAATGATAAACAAAAAGCAAAGCTACCAACAGACAAACAGTGAGATCAGTAAGACGCAAGTCACCCACAGAGATGTAGTCCAACTCGTTGTACGACACTGCCTCCTCTACTGTGTAGGGCTTCTCTGCAGCCCCTGGGAGTGGGAAAACACACTGACTCGACATAGGGATTCCCATGTCCACACAATAGCAGACACTGGGTGAAGCACTGTGCCACTGCAAGTCAACTAAATCAAAAGGTCTCCTGGACTATAAAAATCAAGGAAAGAGAGTAGATTTTGTCCAACTGCATGTACCTCCAACAGTCAAGCGTTGCACATTAAGCTCGCCACCTAGCTGAGCAAAGGGAATGACTAAGACAATGTAAAATAAGAGTAGAGTAAAAGCCATCTTAAAAGGTATAAGAGCATCGAGTACGTGGCTCTGCATGTTATAGGCACAGGTGATCTTACCTTTCCGCAGCAGATAGATGTAGCAGTCCGTCAGCAGCAGATAGAGAGGCTGCAAGTCCCCCTCCATGTGGCCTGTACTCATCCTTACCATCTGAAAGATGATGTAGTGGTTAGGGCTATGGACTCCTCAAAATTACTAATAAGATAAATAAAGGTACATTAAAACGATCATGATCATAGAATGGTGTCCAAAGAAAACGTACAACGATGCAAATCACTGTTATTAAAGCTAACTTTGAACTAAAAACACCTTTGAGGTGGACAATACCGACAATAACCATGGACCACATAGAAAGTCACCAGGGGGCCATCTATTCTCTCTTCTTTATCTTGTCCTTACCTTGAAGAGCTGCTCCTCATTCTCCCTGAAGACATGGATCATGAGCAGCAGTAGGTGGTTATTGTCCACCCTGAAACACAGTGGTGGCTGTAAGCACCATAGATACTCACCTCACACGTGGGTCAGTTTCAGTTCAGCCCTCATGGAAGCAAACCCAGCTAAAAGCTTAGAACCCTAGTGTAAGCGCATAATAACTTCCTAATACCAGAAATATTTAAATAAATGATACTGGATTTTTTTATTAAAGATCATTGTCTGACCTGAACTCTGCAGGATGGATGCTGTCAATGGGACTGGTCCTGTCTTCTTCCCCTTTCTCTTCCTCTTGGCTGATTGAGCCATTCTCCATTAGCACTGGCTGAATCTCCTCCTTCTCCTCCACCACTAGGGTGGAGGTGGCGTTTTCTTCTGCCGGTGCTTCTCCCTCTCCCTTATTTTCATGGCCACCAGAAACAGTCTCCGACTGGCCATTCCTTGCAAAGTCATAGTGGCCACTACCTGGGGCAGTAGAGTCTGGACTGTGGGGGGTAAAGCAGTAGAAGTCTGCAGGAGCCGGGGGGGCCTGCAGGAAGTTGGGATCCGGGGCCACAGTGTCGGACGAGGACAATTGGGGTAACTTACCGGACGGGTCAGGGGGCTCACCTGCAGTGTCGACCCAAAAGGGCTGCTGCTGTGGGGGCCGTGGGGTCGTCTTAACCCCTTGGTGGGAACCTCTTCTCACCTCATTATTTCCACTTTCCCCCACAACCCGCTCCCAGTCCTGTCCATCTAGAGGGCCATTCAGGCTGTCCACAACCTCCCGTAGGGGCTGCCCCACGCTGTCCATGGAGGTGTCAGTCATCTCCGGGAGCCGCAGTAATCCCTCCGTCTCTTCATCCCCTTCATCTTCCCCACTCCGCAACGAATCGGCCCCTGAGGCATGGGACTTATCCATGACCCCAAGGCTTTCCCCAATTCTCTCACCACTGTCTGTTGCACAACGATTCTGGGTATCCTCTTCTGCCTCGTCGTGATCAAGGGGGCTAATGTGGCTACTGCTCACAGAATCGGAGGTTCCCTTTCCACGACGCTTCCTCCCCGGCTTCCTCCGACGAGCCATCCTGGCAGAGAACAGGAATCAGAAACTACGACTCCCCACATGTGATATGCAGAAGTACATAACTGCACATGCTCTAAAACACAGTCCTGTTTGCATAGTCATAGCACATACTTTCTCATTTACATTCACGAACCTAATTCCCAATTTGAATCGGAATAACTTCAAATATCTGCTTCCCGCCCCGTTAAGAATGGCCAGCCGTTTACCTGTTCACTGCCTGGTAGCAATGGTTAAATCAGTCCTAATAAAATTCATACCACACCCAGGACTTTTTTTTACAATAAAGGTGTTAGAGTGCAAGCGCCAAAGGAACTAGTAGAAGCCAAATCCATATTCCATGCTGAAAAGAAAGGCATTTATGCTGGGAAGCCTTAATCATCAACTGGAAAACAGGAATAAAAGGCCTTTTATGAAGTGGAAGTGGGAAAGGCTGCAATACACAAACATAAGAACTGGATTCATTTATTCATCAGGTATCTGGGGAATGTGTAAACCAAATCTGAGGATAATCTTGGAATTAGGAAGTCCCTATAGTTTAAGAGTCTATGAACCCCAGTGAAATGACGCAAATAGAAAAGGTCAGTAATCGCCAGGGCCAGGAGAGATAAAATGAGGAACTATTGGCTAATGGCAATCTTTTTGTGAATGGCAGAACACTTTCCGAAGAAGCTACTATTATATTTGTTGCAAAAAATGTGCCTGGTATGAATGGAGGTTGTGTATGGATAGCTGTGGACAAATAGGCAGCAGAGATCAGCTGTGCTTGGAAGAAACGTTCTGGTTGAGTAGTCAGGCTATGAACCGAGAGGTTTTGTTTAATGAACTAAAGAAAGGAAAAGACCAGTAAAATACAGTTGTGAGAATCAAGAATCTTCATTATTTCTCTCCTGGCCTTGCCTACACTGGCCTTCCTGTCTGGATCTTTCACACAGGTTCAAAAGCCCCCAAAACCAGTAAAACTTCAGAAGTCAATCTCATACTCCATTTTAGTTTAGATGTTCCAAGGCATGTAATGGCTGAGCAATCTCTATCTAAATCACTTAATTCATTCAGACTGTGGACTGAGATTTTCCTCTCTCCATAGTATCACATTTCACCCCTTTTTTCCTGCTCATCCGAAACCCTTTTTTTTTGTCTCTCTTGCTTCACCCCTTTGCCCTATATTCCTGCCGTCTTGCATGGAGCTTTTATTAAAAGCGAGTACAATAAGAATGTGAAAGGGACAAATGTATGTTTTCAACTCCAGTGCAAACAATGGATTCCACTGACCGGATGACCTCCAGCTCTGTGCTGTTGCTCTCCGTGTCCTCCCCAGTCGTGGTATCGTGCCGGCTGGCAGTGTGGACAGGGGTGACATCAGCAGAGGCGTTGGTGTCAGAGTCCTCATTGAAGGGGTTATGCCGAAACGTGGGGCTTCGTGACACAGGAACCCCTCTTACCATAACTTCACCCACTGTCGTGCTGATGACAGTTTGGGGGTCAGAAGAGGTGGAGCGGGGACCACTAACCGGATCAGTGAGGTCACCTTCTGTAAGGAATGGGAAATAAAGCACAAAGGTTGGTTATACATGTCAATGAGGCATGTTTTTTAAAAAAACCACACATGACAATGGAGCTTGGACTCAGTTCAGACCCACCGGCACCTGCACAGACATGTAGATAAACACATATAGTGCGTATAGAGCAGAAAAGACAGACACACAGAGACCAGCAGACACGCATTGCCAAAGATATTAAAAGACTCCTGTTCTCAGAACTCCCAGTGCCCTTTTTATGAAGCCAGGCAGCATGACTTATACCAATTACACAGACTGCATCTGCACTAATACCAGCACATTCCACTCTGTTCACCAAGGGAGGCATAGAGGAAAAACTTTTCCCTCAGGCACTGTTATCAATACATACTGAAGCATATCTATATAGTCATCACATCTGAGCATGAATGTATGAGTGAAAAAGCAGCTTAGCTATTTAAAGTATACTCAACCTGAGAAACCAAGAACTTTAGCTGACTGTACTTATAGGGTTATAAAGACGTGTACTAAACAGTTCAGATAAAACCGAAATTAGTATTAGGTTTTTAAAAATGTAGCTGTTCTTAACATGTCAATTGTCAATAGACTTGTCAGCCATGCCAAGAAAACTTGACCAATTAAAAACCTGCATTACATTAAACGTGGCAAATAAAAACATTATAATCATACCATATTAAAAATGAAATCGACTTGATTAGTTTTACTATGCACTTAATACAGCCATAAATGTATCTGTTCACCTACACGCCTTTGTGATCTCCTATCAAACCAAGTAATCGACTGCGGAAACATGGCAGAAAATGAGAAAGAACATACATTTCCAAAAATAGATGCAGCTCCCTCCAGAGAGGTATCCCGCAAAATTAAGCCCAAATACCAAACACCACCATATTTCCTCGCCAAGAATGGAAACACCCAAATCAAGTGTCAAAAGATTAGAGTACTCATTCATAACTTGTGCAATTATTTTGAATGACACAAGACCCCGATAAGTACTAATACTTGGGGATCTATAATGCAACATTTAAACGGATATTCTAATCGTTCTTAAATCTTTGCATTTACATTTTGGGGTTGAAGTTGAACAGTTTTCACTCTGAAATTTCGTTAACTTTTGCCAACAGTGAAAGCCCTGAAACGGTTAGTCTCAACAAATTGATTAGTTTACTCTTTGTTGTTGCATTAACATGCCGTCTTGCGCCCCAACAGCAGAAAGTTACACCGAACAGACAATCCGGAACAGCAGGCCACATACACGTTTTGCACAATGCATTCTGATAATAATAACACTGCGGAATAAACATGCGAGATGATGTGAGCTGGGTGAAGGGGAGCGAGAACGGGAAAGGGGGGGGGGGGTGCGGGGTGAGTAACCATGTCCCACCTTCCCAGTCTGCACATGGCATTGACTGCAACACAGGGAAGATGTCACCGAAATCATAATCTAAAAGAGGAGGGATAAGACTTCAAATTAGCAGTGAATGTATGATAATGTGAGGAAAGTATGAAACAACTAGATGGTATGAGAAAACAAGATCGTGACATGGTGCTTCAGCAAGTTGGCAACACACCCCTGCAAGTATGAAGACATGAAGACTTCATTTTGGTTCCCAATCCAGGTCCTGGGGCCCTCCGGTGTATTCTATGTTTTCAACCAACCAAGATCTTCCCATGTATGACTGTTAGAGCTGTTCAATGAATATGGGGCCTGGATTTGACTACTTTTGATAGTCTGCTGTAAAGGTTTTGGCACAAAACAAAACAACAAAAAACACCTTGCTGGATATTTATGTTGCTCAATAAAAGCTAAGCATGAGACGATTCACATTGTAGCAAATATCGTAATACTACGATGGATCGCCAAATATCGTAATACTATGATGGATCGCCAAATATCGTGATACTAGAATGGATCGCCAAATATCGTGACACCAAGATGGATTGTGTCATACACATGCATATTATCAACACAAAAAACAAATGTACATATTTAGGATTATAGTCATACAGTTATAAGCACGCAAATCTGTCTGCTCATATGAGAAGCACTCAAATTAATTTTGTCTATTGTACAAGAATGGAATTTTTTTAAACTGCCACTGTGAATGACCAATATGCGAAACATACGTTTTGAAAACACTCAATTTAGCCACCCAAAGAAGACTAAAAACTCCCTATGTGGAAAGTTTTTTATAAATCATTTTCATCTCAGCTCTACTGCTCATTTACATCATGCATCTCAACATTTGCATCTCTTCATCTCTCTTAAACTTCGAGCGAAAGATTATCAAAAGCATGTCACATACAGCACAGCAATGATTAATTCTGTCTGAGAATGATGACAGGCTAGTTTTTTACAAGATAAATGTGTAAATTTAAAAAAGTGGGTCGAATGCCATGGCCAGTTTTAATCATACCTAATTAAGAAGAATTCACAGGGGGCCCCTTGACCAGGATTGGGTAACACAGCTCTATGTGAGGTCTAGCTAAGGACTTATACAAAGACTTCAACCCTGGAAGGTGTGGAAAAACTGACTGCTTAATTAAGAACCAAAGTTGGAATCCAGTAAAACGTATAACCATACAGTCTGCATGGTTCCAATCTCAATTAATTTGCAGAACCACGGAAAATTGCTTAAATGATCGGAGTCTGTGTGTGCGGTGTCTGTGTGTGTGTGCATGTTGTGGTTACTTACCCTCACTGGAGGGAGCAATGGCACTGTCATCCCACTCCAGGTTGGTGGAGGTTAGGGAGGTGAAAGAGTGTAGGGACAAACTATCTGAGCTTGGCAGTCTCTCCTCAAAGTCCAGCAAGTTATGAGGTTTGTAGTACTCTGGCATGTAAGGCGCAACATCCAGATAGGGGACATCCTGCTCCAAGGAAGGAGAAACACAACATTTAAGAGGCAGAAGGGTTTCACTACATTAACGTCACTAAACTCTTTGCTAGTCCCTCAGTATTCGAGAATACGGGCTTTAAGTAAAGTGTTTCAACAACTCAGTAAACTGAATTCAAACAGAAAGCATGCAGCTGTAGTAACATTCTGAACTATTTAAAGAGGAGCTTAGAAGGTAAATATCTTATCATAGCTTTCATCTTCTTACCCTATGCCAAGTACTAACAACACACGTGCGAGTTTATATTTATGTTGGGACAGCAAAGCTTTTTTTTTGGCTCTATAATCAAACATTCTCAAGGAGGTTAATAGACTCTCCACTTAAATTTTAGGGTATTTGTGTGCATATTGGTATTACTATTTAAGTAAGACAACACTTCAATATATATTCCCCCTAATTCACTACACCAAATGTATTCGGACAACTGGCTTGACAGGTGTGTACCGTGGCATCATTTTTGCAGGTATAAGAGAGCGATCAATGTCTAGTCTTGATTCTGTCAACATGAGGACCAGAGAGATGTCATGAGGTTAAAACAATCTTAAAAATAGATCACAAAAAGCCAAAGCTCTGGCTTAGCAATAACAGCAAAACATCATTAAAAGAAAGAAAACACTGATGAGCAAAAAGCAAAAAGCCGGTAAACTAAGGAAGACCTCCATAGAAGATTAAATTAAATTAAACATGCCTTTCATTTGCAGACATTAAAACTTAAGGTAAAAAGACCTCAAAACAAACAACTGATGATGGCTGCAGTTACTGTATGCAAAAGATTGGCAAACAAATACTAAACATGAGTGATTATACACTATATAATAAACTGTCCCAATACTTTTGGTGTCCTGCAACAGGGGGACAGTATGTGGGAAGCATACTGTCATTTCTTAATGGTGAAACAAATATACACACACATACCCTCAAATAAAAGCTGAGTCTATATTTAGATTTCATAGTAATTGTTTGATTCACGTTTGGAGCATAAAGCCAAAATGCTTCATTGTCCCAATACTTATGGTGTATTCGCAAACTATAAATTATTTGCACCTGTACCTATTATTTTTTGTTAAGGAGCAGACATACCAGCTCAAGGTTGAATCGAATAAACTCCAATCCCGACACGAGAGTGAGGAAGAGTGTGAGGTGATCATGGCTGCAAACCAAGGCATTTCTGAAACATATACACGCCCAGTCAAGTACACTATACAAATAAACATGACTCCCAAATTCAAGTTCACCACGTATACAGCAGATAGTGATTTACTTGAAATAATACTTCTGCAACAGTCCCTGGTTTTCCTGGAAGAGACGCAGGTAGCTCTCCAGTGAACTCTCACTTAATGCCAAGTACAGCCAGGCCCGACCTGCATACAAAACAATTATCATGCATTTCTGAGAATAATTCATTGGACTACAGGAATAAACGTTCAGTATGTGAAGTTTTCTGTCTTAACCCGCTAATTAACTGAAATCTGGGTGTGACCCCATGTACTGCAGACATTACCCATGAAATTACTTCTTTGAATAACCAAAAAGAATACAATTTGATAGTTTCTAATAAACAACCACATATACACTTAGCACAATCTTGATGTAAAACCCTCTAATTAAATGTATTAAATTGAGCTTTATCTTATAATCAAGTTTTCATTTGCTCTGTTATTCTTTTCCTTTGATTTCTTGGGAGTCTATGTCTACATGTAAATGTGTAACAGAAGGATTTCAGCTCACTGCGCCCAAGGTTGGTGGCAATGTGCTGGAGTGCTTCTATTTGTTGGACCGCCTCTCTCCGGGTGAAATGCAGAACCAGGACCCAGTAGCCTGAGGAGATATCCTGTAGCCTGGAAAACCGATGCAGAGCAGAAAACAAATAAGGCTTTTCATTTATGAGTGCATCATTCATCATTTAAAATAGAAATAATTGTCAGACACGGACAATGAATGCAGACAATATACATCACACACACCACCATTATCGTCATACCCATATAGCAAGGCATGGTCCAAGTGCTCACACAGCCGTTGCAGGACACGATCATGGTTCCTGATTGCTGGCGTCTCATCTTCACAGGCAGCAAAGTAACTTTGCAACTGAAAGAGAGACTCAGTGAGGCTTTCGAGAAAAAGTATAAAATCTTCCAGAAAATACTGACCTATACACTCAGAATTTTCTAGAACACCGCCAATCCTCTAGACATATCAGATGTTGTCCAAGGTTTTTTTTGCTTCAATAGAATCCCCTGAATTCCCATACATCACAGACAACAGACAACAATCAACACAATGTTCTATTGTCACAATATATGGTTGAGGGTACATATGTATATGCAAACCTAAGTACAATAGCATGTTTTTTTACAGTACCTTACAATGCAGAAAGTTTTATCTTTATCAATGTTCAGTGAATCTCCCAATGGCCATGTGATCTTATAAACAAGTTTACATGCATCAAGCAGACATCTGTAGCCATACTAACAATCGGCCATGGGATGGAAATATGTTTAGTTTGTATAGCAGTCTGCATTTCTGTTATGGGTTTTAACAAAGGAAAAACAACTTTGCACAGCATTTGTATTGTTAATTGCAATGTAATATTTGACAACTATTTTCCATCCCTGTAATATAATAAGTATAATAATATTTTGTACAATGCTGAGAAAGTCCTGATGTGTAAAAAGCTATATGCTAATTTATTTATTTATTTATTTTTAAAGCAAGGCTATATTTAATAACATGAACAGGACAGCACTAGGCATTATTCAAGTTTACTTAAGACCCATAGTTTTTAAGTACGTTTTGTATCATGGTGCAGAAATTATTTTACTACAGATAAAAAAATTAAAATTAAAACTTGAAACACTTGTATATCACTCTGTAGAGTATTGGGCTACCATACGTACTCCATACAATTTCTTTACGATCAGAACCTTTTCTTTTATTATTGGAACAAGGCCCTTGTCACCACGTATCAACACATCCAATTGTAAGAAACAGAGTGAATCAAAGCTCATAAGAATATACCAAACTAATTTGCAATCCGGACGTTAATTTAATTTGCCGCTCACCTTTGCCAACTTTTGGTGTCCCTTATGCCATAGCATTTAAATCCACTATCAATACATTAATTGCAATTTTGATGTTTGCATGATTACGAATGTACTCAAATAAGCACTATGCCATATATACGCTCCAAAAAATAATGTCTGTATAAAAATATCAATTAAAATCTTAACACCTATGTCCACGAAGACCGTTTTACTTTACCTCTGAATTTAGCTTTAATCTGACACCAAGGTTGTTTCTGTGTCACGGGAAGACAAATCTGGCCTGAGCTGTGACCAGTAAAACAACAGAAACAAACATATCAGCTGTAAAAGGGAACTAAAAGAAGCTGAATCACTGCAGGAAAAAAAAATTGGGGTTTATTTTATGTATAAAAATGTTACATTTATTTTTCAAAGCTTAATCTTTGAAAGACTGATTACTTTGGCAAAGCAAAAATGCAGCACATGCAATAAAAACCAAGTCGATTAAAACAACAAAAGCACAACAGACTAAAATGCAATTTAGTTGTAGCCCAAACAGGCAACCTAATCATAATGCCATGCACCTGACACTCATGTGAGCTGGTGGCCTTTAACTAGAAATATCAACTGAATAAAAGGAGAAGAAGACTGAAATATTGACTAATGACAAATAGGTGGGAGGGGTCGAATCGGTTTGGGGAATGCAGGATAAGAAAGGGCACATAAAGATAGAGATTAGAAGCTCGTGGCATTAAGTGATTCGCATACAACACCCAGAAGGCCTGAGGTGAAACGAAACGCATTTAATTGTGAAAATTAATTTACTAATTTAAATTCAGTCTAAACCGAGTAGAGGAAGGTGGCTGAACCTGGTATATAGTCAACCATCTCAATGCAGATACTGGATTACGACAGCGCATTTAATCCAGAACTACTTGAATATACAGTTCACTTCCATTCAATGTGCAATAGTGCTTCTATACATTTACCCAAATACATTTTGCAACGGCTAAAAATGGGTTGAGGAAATCAGGGCAGCATGGTTCTTGCAGGACAATACCAATGTGGCCGCTGTTTTTCTCTTAGGGAGTTTGCTTTGCTTCTCTGTTGTCCATTATGATTACGACGAAAAATATTTAAGATTTAAAACAGCCTTCATTTTAACATATATTTGTTTCACAGACCTAATTTTTTAAATTATTACTTTTAAACCATTTTCAGTATTATATACCTGTATCCTGAAAGAATCGCTTTAAATTCACTGGTTTTAATTCCATTATGGAATGTCACCCTTTCTCCTAGGCCAAAAAACCAAAGCGATCAGTTTAGTATCGCTCGTTTTCTGCATCTACCAAGACAGTCCCGACCGTTTTTAACCTACCTTCTTTACAGAGAGGGAAATATTTTCCAGTATTCTGTCTTTCACTTTGAGTTGATCCATCTCTCGTTGTTTTCTAGGCCGCCTGCCGATGTCAGCTGGTCTCCGGTATGTTCCTCGTTTGTTGTCCACTATGCCTCAAACGGTCACGGGTAGATGTCACCCGTTTTCAGATTTCAGTCGGGATCGTTTTTAAATCCTTCGGAGTCTTTTATTTTGTTGACGCTAATATTTAACCCGGAAACAACTACAACAACACTTGGTGTAAGAAATTACAACCGATATACTATGGCTAGAAAGTTGTCAATGCTGCAGTGGAAGCACAAACCGCAATATTAGTCGGAGTCTTCATGCTAGTCAAGTAGATAAGCACCTTGCATTTTTTATATCCTTGAATTCGCGTGACTGTGAAAATAACTCTTGATAATATTAAATAAGAAATAGGGATAAATGCCAGATAAGGACACGGGCGAACACTGTCAATTGTTAATTTCAACTAGCTGGCTTGCTAGCTGAAGAAGTTGGACAGCTCGTTAGCAAGTTAAAACGTAAACACTAATGGCCATTGTTTTGCAAGCATGTAACCTTAATAGATACCCATCACACCAGTGACTGTTGTTGTGACCGCTCGAAACTGCCACAAAGAACTAGTTAACTTGGCAGATCCGAAAAATTGCTGCCCCATCTATCCACCCTCATGGTAGTCTACCTTCAGCGGTTAGTTAGAGCGAACGTTGTCGTAAAGACAAACGTTAAAACATTTGGACCACCTACGTTATTATTTCGCAATGAGCATTCGAGACTTGACTAATATACATGCCCAATTGCCTCCCTTGTCAATATAGTGTTCTAGTCAGAAATGCGGCTACCTCATACACATTCGAGTGGAAATTGCAGATCCATTATACACTCGACCTGTACTAGTCTTAACTACTCATTTATATCAAATGCTTCTGTTACTATAAAAACAGAATACAAAATACAACATTTAATCGAACTGGTATTGAAATGTACATATTATTAGGCAAGGCATACCGGTATCCAATAGTACGGTCTCTCTTTTCAACCTCGTTGCCCAACACCGTCAATATCAACAAAGTAGTTTAGTGTTCTGAGGGTCTGCTTAGAGTAATGTATCACAGAGAGTACAATAACTCCTTTACATAAAGTTAAACCACCGCATGTCTTCCAGTCCACCCATCGGTCCACCAGCAACGAACTAAAGTCACTAGACTGACATGTTACAACGACTCAGTCTATGAGTTGACAAGAAACTCGTGATAGCAGGACGGAAATTACATCACCATTAGCATTTCAAAACAAAAAGGCGCCTCTCGTGTTGGATTGATATTTTTGTGCTTGAGGGTATTAGACTGGATCACTTGAAATGAACAGTTGTTACAGGATTATCGAAGTAAAGATGAGCTGTAGTTCATATAGTAAAACAGTGTTAAATGTGTAATTTCGCCATAGTAAGGTAAATGGTGTACTTGTGTAGGCGTCTTAAATTAAAATATCGCTGGCCCATGTCTATATAAATAACATTTTGCTCAGCGTTGAATTTACGAATAGTTTTAACCCTCTACTGCATGCAGCAGCGGAGAGTTCTAGAAGGAGTAGGACTGACGAGTCGCCCTCCCCTCTCGCAGAACGTAGTGATTCATTCTCCTGCTTCCTAAAAATATATATATATAATAATAATAATATCCTTAATCCTTTTTTAATTATTTCCTATTTTATTTGCTTCATGTTTATTTGATCTGAATAGAATATCAGCTTTTCTGCCTATTTAAAACTGCGTCTTACTCCCCAGCCCTCCCGGAGGGTAGGCTATTTAATCTGCATAGTCAAAATAATGCAAAACATTAGCTAGACATTATAGCAGATATTATTTTATTTTAGTTTCATTCCAAATATCTGACAATGCTCGTAAGATAATTTTAACGTTAAATAAGTAAAAAACTCAACTTTTTAAAATGTGATTTGGATTTGCTGGTGTTCTCTGTGAAACTTTAACTGTCAAGATGAACTTTCATTGGGGCACATTTAATTATTGCATTCGGTTATTAGTAAAACACTTTGCTACATGTAACCTAATTCTAGACCATATTTTTCTCTTAAGAGCGATTGTAATCAGAGAGCCACAGTCTTTTCACTCCCTCATAATTGTTCACTTTTTGTTCCCTTCTCTAATTTCCATCTCCTTTCCGGCCAACTGTCAATTTCCTTCATGTAGAGGAAAGTCCAGTCATCATGAAAGCAGAGGGGACTAAGCATGCTACAGGACCCACACAATCCCATACTAAGATTCAACTTTGTAACTATTGCGGGCACATTTTTGGGGGAGCTATTTTAATGTCACAGCTGCTTACTAGGCATTCAGCTTGATATTGAACTTAACTTTAATCATCAATACCAGCACATTTTTGAGAAAGGCAGTTTAATGCCACAACTGTTATCTTTGATCCTAGGTTTAACATGTTGTCCTGCTTACCTGACTTGTTTTGGTCCACATTGGACTGAATCACACCATTCAGAGTGGGAAATTCCTACCTACCAGAGTAAAGTTCAGGAAAATACTTTTCAATCCTAGTGGTATCTGTCATCATCTCTTGCATAAAATACAAAGGTTTTGAAAAATGTTACTTTTCCCTTCAAATTAAATACAGAGAGAAGCAGACTCAAAAAAATAATTAGGTGCAGGTTTACATGAGCAGTAACAGGTAACTGTTAACTGTTACAATTAACTGATCATTTCTTTGTCCTTCAGTAATTCTTCAGGTGACTCACACATGATTCAGAAGTAACTGCTCATTGTGAAACATGTCACAGAATCTATGTACCAATAAAGATCAAGATTGAACACCTTCGTCAAACTTTCATAGTTATTTCTCATAATCAGGGGGAATTTTCAATCCTTGGATTAACCCCATTTCACGCCCCCAGCTCTGTCCTCACAAAGCAAACACAAATACTCATGACAGCAGCTCTGAATTTATACAGATTTAATATTTTTTATTTTATTGAGCAACTGGAACATACCTGCAATACAGAGCTACAGATGCCGATGGCTTTACAAAGTTATGCAGAAGGTGGATGAAATGAAGACTGGAGAGCTGGAGAACAGTTCTGCTGTGGCCAAAGTGTGCTCAACCTCAACAATGAGGAAGACTAGTCCAAAACTGAATGCAGCAGCTGTGCACAAGAGCTTAACCAACTGTATGCAGAGGACCATCACACTTTCTACTTATCTGATTAAGTTAATCAAAGAAACAGGTAAAAGTGAGTGTACTTTAAATACCCGCGATCTTTAGAAGAATACATTATGTCATTTTACATATCGCCTTTTAGTGAAAAAATAGGAGCGAACACAATACTACTTACCTCTGTGTTTACAGATCCTTTGAAAAGCAACCACACCCATTAAATGGTAAGAGCAGGAAAGTAGGAGTAATGTCTAATTTTCATATTAGCCTACACAGTTAAGTTTTGTTAGAGTAGATGGTGAAAGTAAGAAGAGAAATATCATGCCCTTAATTATAGATAACAAATTTCTATATGTGCTCAGAATGATACAACTGATGATACATTACATTTTATGATACATTATATCTTGCCGGCTATTGCTCCAAGAGATTCTGGGAAAGAGGATAGTGAAGTGACGGAAGGAGGGTATTAATAGAGATGGTACTTGTAGTAATTCAATTCCAGTCTTTAAACATCACTTAAATTAGAGTTTGATAATTCAGCATAATACAGATAAAGATGAGTATACAACCATTTGCAAATTACAAATCCGGAACAATGTCCGTCAGAACATGTAATCCTTGGTTACGTCAACCCCAAATGTCCAATCGTCATTTACTCTGAATTAACTTCCCGAGTCTGCTCGGACAGCGACAGTCCTCCTCAGTCAGCTTGATCGCCACACTCCATCTCCACTGGCTCAGGCACAGACTCAGCCGACGCCTCTTCCACGTCTGGCTGGGATTCAGCCTGAGGCATCTCCTCCTCTTCCTCCTCCTCCTCCTCCCCCTCAGCCTCGCCTTCCCTGGTCCGGAAGAGGAGCTCTCCTCCCTGAATGACCTGCTCGGTGGTCTGCCAGGCGCCTTCACCCCCATACTGCTGGTAGAAGTCAGAGTCAGCCTGGAACATGACCAGTGCCTGGGCTGTGTGAATGCGCACATGCTGAGCCAGAGAGCTGGCATCCAGGAACTTCTCGCCACAGGAGTCACAAGCGTACAAGATCTGGGTGTTAGGGTCTGGGAGGAAAGAAGACATTCGTACATAGAAAATAAATACTTTTTAAGAACTTGTTTATCAAACAACCTTTTGGTACACTTGCGAAAGATATGCAATTAAACATTGTATTATCGTATTATGTTTTTCATTCATATTTCCTTATGAGGAGTCGTATATTATCTGTGCGTCTGTCTATAGCGGGTCAGACTTACCGGCCTCCTGGACCCTCTCTACTGCCTTAGTTATCTCTGCTTTAAGAGCCTCGGTCTCGTCCGCCGACACGGATGCAGCCACAGGAACCACTACAGATGGACACAGTTTCAGTTATGGCCAGAAAGAAATGCTGATACATATTCCCATCACGTCATCATGTCCTACCTCTCATGCCTCCCATGTAACTTCCCTCTCTTTACCCCCCATTTAGTAGCACTTAATCTCATATCCCGCTCCCTTAACTTTCCTCCACTTGCCCATCTTTTTGTTTGTCTCTCCCTCATTTTCTCACTATTATGGTGGTTCCACTGGGTTAATTGCTCATCTGACGAAATGTGGTGATTGCAATAAACATGGTTAGGGGAGCAATTATATGGTGGGGCAAAAGGTTATACAACAATAAACATGGTTAGGGGGGCAAGTATACGGTGGGCCAAAAGGATAGACAACAATAAACATGGTTTGATGTGCAAATTATATGGTGGGATGATGGGTTATCTTATGGAATGATGTTATGGTTTGGAAGGTACTCTGTTGCTGGAACTGCAATAAAACCACAGTTGTTTACCAATTCCAAC